>JAQMCW010000001.1:11077790-11088987 GCA_030068335.1 Chrysichthys cranchii
CAGTTAAAGCACATCTTGTTTGTTTCATTTGATATCCATTGTGGTGGTGTATAGAGCCAAAAATGTTAACATTGTGTTGATGTCCCAATATTTATGGACCTGACTGTATATACTTACTGAGCACTTTATTATGAACCTAGGTACACCTACGCATTAATCCAATTGTCTAATCAGCCAATTATGTGGCAGCAGTGCTATGTATAAAATCATATGGGCCAACAGCTTCAGTTAATGTTCACATCAACCATCAGATGGGGAAAAATATGATCTCAGTGATTTTGACTGCTGCATACTTGTTGGTGCCAGATGGACTGGTTTTAGTATTTCTTTAACTGTTGGTCTCCTGGGATTTTTACACAGAATGGTGCAATACAGAAAAAATATCCAGTGAGCAACAGTTCTGTGGACAGAAACACCTTGCTGATGAGAGAGGTCAATGGAGAATGGCCTAAATGGTTGGCGCTAACAGAAAGCCTACAGCAACTCGTAACTACTTAGATGTACAATTGTGGTGAGTAAAAAAAGCATCTCCGAATGCACACCACATCAAACCTTGAGGCAGGTGGGCTATAACAGCAGATGACCATGTCATCAAAGACCAACCTTGGGTCCATGCTTTGTGTCTTGTGCCTTGTTTACCCACCTTGTGTCAACAGTTCAGGTTGGTGGAGGTGCTGTAATGATGTGAGGAATGTTTTCTTGGCACACTTTGGGCCATTAATACCAATCAATCATCACTTGAATGCCACAGCCTGTTTAAATATTGTTGCTGACCATGTGCATCTCTTCATGGCCACAATTTATCTATCTTCTAAAAACTACTTCCAGCATGATAATGCACCATGTCACAAAAAAAAAAAAAAAAAAAAGTCATCTCACACTAGTTTCATGATCTCAGTGTTCATCAGTGGCCTTCCCAGATCTGAGTTCTGGGATGTGATAGAACTGGAGATTCCCAGCATGAAAATGCTCCGGAAATATCTGCAGGAAGTGCATGATGCAATCATGTCAACATGGACCAGACTCTCAAAGAAATGTTTCCATCATCGTGTGGAATCCATCCCATGAAGAATTTAGGTTGTTTTGAAAGCAAACGTAGGCCCTATACAGTATTACTATAGTGTTCCTAATAAAGTGTTCATATAGTGTAAATAACATTATTTATTATACATTCATATTTTTGGTTAATAACAACACTCATGTTTAGTATAATATTCAGCTATTTCAATGGTGCACTACAGTTAAAACCAAAGATTCTAAAGCACTACGTGCTAAGATAGCTTACTGGCTGGAAAATACGCTGATAATCAGGAAGTATGGAAGTTTGAAACTATGGGCGCCATTTTAGTAAGTCGTCCTTTCATCATCAAGGCCGGATACCGTGGGAAACATGCGGCATTTTTCTGAAATCATCTTGTCGTTTGTTGTTTTGATGTATTAGCCTTGTTTGGATTATGATAAATTATGACATCCTGTGTTAAGTTGACATCAATAGATTATTTGAGCAGATTGTTTGATTTTTTTTCCTCAATAATTGGAGATTACAGACATCGATCTGTTATCTCAGATAGTATTGACAACAATTAACCTCCTCATGACTGCTTGAATAACTTTGGACAGTTTAGCATATGTTTTCTAAAAGGTGTCGCTAGCCGTTTGCCAAAACAGATAAGGAAAGTTACAGTGGGCTTACCAAAATGGCGTCCACGGTGATACTTCTGCGTATGACGCAAAAAATATATCTTGCTCCACTCTAAAATCTTTGGTTAAAACTGTACAGGCCTAACTAAAAACCCTCATTTCAGATAAGTGTCTTTTATAGTTTGCAGACTATCAAGAAACAATTTGAGTTCAGTTACATGCAACACTCATATTAGAGAAATTAAAAATGCCATAAAAGGAAAAAGCAAATACCTCAGTGGCATATCCCAGTTATCTACTAAGCACACATCACGCATCACTGCTCTCAAGTTAGATCATGCAATTTTCAAAATGAATACTGTTCTATTTGATGTCTTGGGTAAAGTGCAAAAATATATGACTCAGCTGTGCCAAATAAGATGGAGTCTTTGTGTACGCCCACAGATTATTAACGAGAATCCTGTGCAAGTGCTTTACCACAGAGGGAATACATCTACTACATTTTATGAGCGAGTGACAGGAGCAGAGTATTTACATTACCAAACTGAGGCGGCAATGTTTAAGCTTCTTTCATACAGATGGAAACACTAAGATAATCTTAACAGGTGTGTGTTAAAGATGGCATCATGCACTTTGTTACCCCATAACTTTTCTGCCATAAATAGCAATCTAATGGAATGTTTAAGACAGTTTGGAAAATTTAGTTCCTATTGTATTAAAAATAACTGGCCAGGTTTTCTAATATTAAACCCCACATTATGTTTGGAAGTATCATGTTCTTAAAAGAAACTTGTGCATCCCAAGAGGAATAAATCACGTTCTAACTCTATAAAATGTAGGATTAATAGTACAGTATAGAGCATTAGAAATGACCTAAGCCAGCCATTGACTTTTTTGAGAGAGAGAAAAAGAATCCAAGAGGGGGGAAATGCTAATAAATACAAGAGATGACCTGACAAAGAGACATTAAAAATGTACAGACTACACTTCTCCAAAGAGTACAGAAGTGAGTTCAGTGTGTTCCAGTTAATGTGAAAATAGATTTTCTCCACTCTCCCTCACACACTCATCCTATGTCTTTTTTGTCGTGATGGTGCAGTCAGTTTCACTGCACCACTGTGACAAAAGACTGGTGACTCATCCACTTACATGCTCCATCTCTCTCGATCCCATTTTCTCAGTCACCAAGTCTAACACAGTGTTACATCTCCGCTCCACACACAAATAGTGAAAAACAAAGGAATGGTTTCTATAAAGAAACTGCAATTAATTTCTTGTCAAACATTAATTTTACAAGAAGTGTTACTTAATTCAACATGTACAAAACAGCAGAAGAAATGCTTCATACAGGCCCAAATTTACAGTGAAATTGGATTTTTATTTCATTATAAAAATTACATTTACACACAATCCGATAGCTAATGGACAGGGAGACATGTCCTCATGCTGCATTAATTAATTTAGTTATTCCATGAACATACAAGTTCCACACCATCTTGGCTCTGTATCAGAAGACAGATAAAGATGAGCCTGGTTATGAGCTTTATTTATTTATTTCTTAATCAAGATTATGACTGAAATCAAAGCAACTGTTAAAAATTTCAACCTCACAATGTTGTTGTTCCCAATTTTACACAGGAAATCAGTTTCAGACCAACTATAGCTATTCTGAAATGTAAAATAATTTGACGAATACAAGAATGTTTAAATAAGAGATTTTAGGTGCCACATATAAACATCAGGCTCCAGACTTTTCCTTATAGGCCTAACCTATACAATTAACAGGAACTACAAATCAGAACTACCGCCAACATTTTATCAATGGTAAAAAAGCAATAGCAAACTGTATATACATGCTACAACTGTCAGATTCCAAAGTTTTAGGGTTTTTTTTGTGCAATTTGCTATGAAATTTTTACAGAACTTATTAGTTTTGAGAGAACTTTGCTGCATTTCTCTGTGCATTTATTTAACATTCTTCCAATGAGTTTAAACAGAATCTGCATTTTTATGTGCCTTCCTGTCAATCATCTCCAAAACATGGGACAGGTGGTGAGAGCGCCAGCGATTTGACACAGAATGGCTCGGTATTAAGGAAGAAAAAGTACACAACTCTACTCAAAACATTCTTTTTATTTCAGACAATACATTAAAAAACTTTTTTTGTTTTTAATTTTTTTTATCCTGACTACGTCACACATGACTCCAAAGCCCTCGTTTTTTTTTTAAAGGAGTTATTCAAATATTATTCCCTTTTTATTCCAAGCTTACGCATTTACAGTCAGACACATTTCTTTGGAAAGCAGGAAGTAGAAACAGACAAAAACAGGAAAGAGGTTAGGTACCATTTTGTGGGTATTTTTCCCCCCTCTTGTATCAAAATAAACATTCAGAGACTTTGCAGATGTGGTTCATAGAACTAGCACTGTATGAATAGACCATATGCAGCAGTCTATTCAACATTCTACCGACTCCGAGGCCTATTCAAGATTTCTCTTCTATATCCTATGTCACACATCATGGTTTAATTTTAAATCTGGCTCATGGAAAACTGTTTTAATGGTAGACTGTGCGAGCGAGGAGCACAGATACGCCGCCTCCCACTCACTATCGACACACATACGCGCGTTATTTTTTTTTATTTTTTTACACATACACTCACACACGTACACAGATTTACTGTGTGGTCCCTATACTGCAGAGCAAGCAGTTGAGGCCTGATAGGTCATCTACTTTTAATCTTGCATCACGTTTAAAAATAGACATGCATGAATGGTTACAGCCGGTCTTTCCTGAGCAGCAAAAATACAATCTAAGTATTTACTTAACTTATTTAAAAGTATTTAAAAGTAAGTACTTTTTTTCTGAGTATATTATTTTGAGATTGCAGAAATAAATAACTGCTCCTCATAGACTAAAAGCATACTGTGCAATTGTCTCCTTTTGTTAACATGGTAAGGCTTGATGCACTTTTAGTTCATTACAAATAAATGGCTGTGTATCGAGTTCAAGTGTCTAATCTGTATTCCACACTAGGATCTGTATAGTGTGTCTTCAGAAAGAGAGTCCTGGTTAGACGCAGCTATTTTACTATTATGAATACAAATGGGGCTGAAAAAAGTACAATTGCATGCGGAACTCAGTAGTATAAAAACTGTATACACACTTTCAAACCGTCCCTCTGTCCTGTGTGTCCTTTTTTGTTCATCCTTGCCCCTCCCTCCCCCAATATACTCTAATAAAGTCCATTCCCTCACCAAATGCAGTGGTAGTACCTAAAGCTGTCCCTTCAAAAACTCAGTAGATTCTATGCCAGACCCATCTCCTCCAGCACACTCCTTGGCGACTCGTCCTCCTAAGACAGACAAAAAAAAAAAGAAGGGGGTTTTAGGATGTGCTGGAAAATCAGGCACAGACAGGTTAATTTTATGTCTTTTTTTTGACACGTTTTATTTTCTAAGACACCTATATCAACATTATATAAAAATGTACAAATGAGTTCAGTCATAATAAAGGTTAGAAATAGTGCATTTCTAAGGAGCATTTGTGCTGCTATTTCTTGCACATTACAGACACATTTACACTAAATCATCCCCTTTCTCAGTGCTGCTAAATTAAGCAACATCCGGCGAGATGGGGATATTTTTAATCACCTTGAGCTGAAAAAAGGCCTAGGGCTGGCAGACATCATTTCTGACACTACCTACCCAGTCAGCACCTCGGCACCATGCAAACAAACTTTTGAAGTATGAAGTTTACTACATTTATGGATTAGCAAACTAATCCTCATGATTTATTCCATGTAGTTCTCAATTATCTACGCAATAGTACAAACATTCAAATTAATAACAATTAATATATAATCTTTTTTTTCTTTCATTTTTGTCTGTTTGTTTTGTTTCATTTTGTTTTCAGCCCAAAATAGAAATTTCAGTTTATTTCAGTGCATCACTAAATCAGGAAATGGATATAATCAAACTCAGTCAGGAACATGACCAAATCTAATTTTTAATAACTTTAGAATTAATATCTTTTATTATAGGTACACCAAGACCTACACACCTCTTGCAGTAGGTCAGCCTGTTCGATAGCCTTGAGCACACTTTTTTTGGAAGTGTCCTGGATTTCTCCCCCCATCAGAAATTCATCCAAGATAAAGTAAGCTTTCTCAAAATTAAAAATGATGTCAAGCTCACACACCTAGAGTGGTCAGACACAAACATGGGAGGATACTACAAATTAGAGAATTCAAATTTAGAATACAATTTATTTAATTCTAAAAATTGCTTTGCTGTGTGGGATAAAAAAAAAAAAATTAAAAAAAAAAAAAAACAGGGAATAACGCTAATTCAAAAAAAGCACAAAAAGTCCATACAGTGATTTTTTTTTTTAGACACTACGTAAGCCAAAATGTATCTACTATAGCAAAAATACCACAGAGAAAAAAATATCAGAAATGAAGAACAAAAATGGTAGAAAGAACAGAAGAAAAGGTGTGCTAAGGCCAAAGCTATGAAATGTGGAGAGATAAAGGGGGGGCTAATAGCAGATAGAAAAGATAGGTCAGTGAAGGCAACAGAAAGAGAAAGAGAGACAGAGAAAAGAGGTAAAAGTGAAGAATGACTCACACTGCCAAAGTACTTATCCAGCAGCTCCACAAAGCGATGGATGACCTCTAGGGTAATCAGCTCGTTGTCCTGCTCTTCAACTGCACAGCAGAAATAAAGACTGGCATACCTACACACACACACACACAAACAGGTGAGAACACAGACTAACCAACATATTTCCAAGTAAACAATCTTACTGTCTTCAACACACACACACACACACTGAATCAATAGGTACAACCTGTCTTATTGTGGAGCTGTCTACCAACATTCTGCTCTTTCTGAGTGTGCAAAGCTTTGTGTTGCACAACAAAACAAGGCTTTCATTACTTTTGTCAGAACAATCTGTAAGATAAATTTTATGTATCCGACAAACCATGCGGACTTTTGCATGCGTATACTGAGAAGCCTTTTCTCTTAGTGCCCCCTAGTGGCCACAAATTGAGCAAATATGCTCAACAGAACACATCTCCACACACAAACACAGCCAAACCTGTACCATCAAGTCTAACATCAGGTTCCATGTACGGTGCAGAGACAGTGCATAAAGCCAGAGCTACAGTATGAGAGTGGGTAAATAATTGCTAAAGCTGAGTGCAGGGAGGCACTCTGTCTCACAGAACAGCAGGTAAAGGGTAGCAGGTGTCATGTTTTGATGTGACGTGTGGTTCCACACTGACGCACAGAGTAAATCATCGCTAACCGCTGATGTGGCATCTTCAGACATTTAAGGTCAACTCAGTCCAGAGAGCCTCACAGACGTGCCATGTTTCACACTGAAACGTTACATGTGAGCAGACTACACAACACTACAGAACACACAAGTGCGTATGTATGAGCTTCTTTCGCCTGTAATCGCCACAAGCATGTGTGGCCTGTGCGGTTCAGCAGAACATAAAGTAAACCTGCATGTATGGCTGTGCACGGTGCAACTATGAGAAGTTGTGTAATCTGTAATCTTCCACACAAGCAGGTCATTTGTTTGTGTATATAGGTGTATATACGTAACAGTAGGCACTGCAACGGACCTATAAAGGCAGAAAGGGCAGCTATGACTCACCAATGCGTGATATATAAACACATGGAAACAATTTCACTGTTCCTTTTGAACAAAAATGATCTTTAGAATCCAAAAAACAATAAGTTTGAGGTACAGATGGCATGTTGGTTAATAAAGGTGTTCCGGTTGGAAGATGAGGATTGCTGCATCAGTGTAAAAGGCACCGATCTGAATGAATCAAGGCAACAGAAATCAATCATTATCCATCTTAACTGATTACAAACAGGCCAGCATGATGATTTGCCAGTGAAACTTAAAAATCTCTACATTATGAATTAACAGAATTAACAGAAGGCCTACCCCAGATTCTGAACAAAGCTGTATATTATTCAAGACTACTAAATAAATTTGCATCGTATTGTTACACATTCTCTGGTAAAGTCATTGCTTTATGACTCAAAACTCTATTGTATGGAATATGGTGTTTACACTTTACTATTTAAAGCAGTTATCTAATTCTGTCAAAAGGTATCTGGAATAAGGAATAATAGATTTCATCGTTGAAACCACTCTGTAGATATGTATTGTGTTGCCTCACCTCTTGTAGACTATTTTTAGGTCTCTCCACTCCAGGAAGCTGCACATTTTGGGCTTCCGAGCCAGCACCACCTGCATGAGCTCTCGCACCATTTTTTTCTTGTCACGCTCAGCTGTGGCTGTATACCATTTCTGCAGTCGCAGCTTCCCCTGCCGGCTAAACAACAGCATAAAGCGCATCTATGCAGAGCAACAGAAAGAGGAAGAGGAAGAAAGTGAGTGAGAGAGACAGAGAAAGAATGAGACACAGTGAACAAATAGAGGGATTGTTTATCATCATTTAAATATACAACAATGCTAATTTCCTGCAAAACTAAATGAAGCGGGCTAAAAACAGGCTATAGCACATGAACAGGCTGCTCTACAAAAGATAGGGGAATGCTTACTGACAGCTCTGTGTATCCTTGTATGGCTTTGCACAAAGATACACAAGGGGGAGCAAAGTAATTAACAAATGTTTAATCAGTCCCCTTTTTTTTATTCTGTGGGGGCATTGAGTCAACATTTTAATAGGTTTGGCACAGATTGGGACCACAGATAATTCTTGCAATGTAAACAGACCAAAGTCCTCTAAAACATCAAATAAATGTGGCCTAAAAATAGGAAGAAAGGAAACTGCTGATATAAATGGTCAGCTTTGGCTTATACAGATGTTGGATCATTTGGCTCTTCTTGCCGCACGATTTCAACATCATTCATCATTTCAAAATTAGACCATTAGCTGGGTCGATATATTTCACATCTGTTAAATATTTGAGAGACTTGGAGAGCTCTGCATTAGTCCCTGTGCTTCTGGCCTACATATACCATCCTCCTCCATTGGGCTCACTGCATCCACAACTAGTAAGCTAGGTCAGAGAATCTCAATTCAGTCCTCATGGAGTAACAAAGGACAGGGTTGTTCTCTACCAAACGCTGATTACAAATGCACCAGGACAGCAGACGCCCTGATTAAGTGGCCCAGAGTAAATATGCAGTCTGGCTGTATGGGACCAGTGCACATGTCGACTGTAGAGATGGGTAATAAATGGAAGTTAACGTTTGTACATCTCACAGAACAGACTGTGTGTGTAATGTGGAATATGAATAAGCAAGCACGTTGCACTCCTGACAAAATATTTCACACAAAACACCTTTATCCAAGTCCTAGTAGCACATAAGAAAACAATTTGTCTATGATGCTATGTGAATAAAACTGAGAGACTGGATGCAGAGGCTTCATTCACACAGGGTTTTAAGGGAAGTAAACATAAAAAGGAATTAAATAGTACTTGATTTAAATATGAAACATCCCTTTAGAGCCACCACATTCAATAAATTACATTATGGTCTTCAATGCCATAACACTTCATATAGTACAACATATAATATGCATACACATGTATTATCTGTGCCAATTAGACTAATATGGGTGACTACACTTTGTCCAAACCCGTGTAGTACCATATCTCAAATATCATACTGACACAAATCGATTTTTTTCTTCTTAATCTGTGACCGTCTTCCTCTAGCCTGATGTGATAAGGAGTGTAAGAAGAGATTAATTGAGGACATGGACAAAAATAGCACGCTACAAAAATAGAGGGAAAGGCTACATCTATCTGCTCAAGGGTAACATCAGCTGTGCTTGTTCTCATTTCAAATAGAAATTTGCCATCTTTCATTAAGCAGTATTTTGGCTAACACACAAAGACACGGATAAATCACAACTAAGAAACAAATCAAGGCCAATCAAAGTGAAAGTGTATAGTGTATAATCTGGTTGAAAACAATTTATTATGACGACAAAAGTGCAGGAGTTAGGTTCAAAATGACATGCAAAAAGCACAGCATCAGCTTAAAATGTGTTTCACAGCTACTGTTAATGTAGAAACATTTGTACAAACACAGCCAGACCACAGTTTACAGCTAATCTAATGATCTTACTTACTGTGGTGAATGTTCTCTGTTGTTTGTGTGTATGTCTAGTTTCACAAAGAGAAGAAGAGAGAACTTATGTTGTAACAAAATGAAAAGTCTACAATATTCTACGCTGGCTGAATAATGAATGCTACATTTTCTCATCAGTGATTATTTAGGCTGTTTAGATATGAAGGACAATGCATGACAGCAAAAAACTCATGCTGAGTGCATGAATGCATTAACCATGAATGCTTTCAGAAGTGCTGGAAGAAATTCAGGTCATCAGGGCACACAAACTACTTTAAGAGCCAAAAATGAAGGCTTATCATCTTGAACATAAGGGGCATAACTTCCTTGCAAAGGATCTGTTGAAATACAGGAAGTCTTCTGGTAAATTTCCCTCCAATGTTCATTGCACTTGGTCGTTTGGCTATGCTTATTATTCAACAGTTGCAACAAGATATTTCAAATTTTTATGAACCAGTAAATATTTTTTATACAATAATGTGTTACAAAACAAACGCTATTAATTTCCAGTAACTTAATGGTGTTCTTAAAGGAGATACCCATGTGGCCATTCACATACTGAAACTGGTGACTTGCTATCTAACTTGGGTATGAACAGTTATCCAAAACAGCCAAGTACCCCTTGGACTTAAAGGGTTTTGTCCTCTTTGTAAACAGCTTATCATTTATGTCAAAGTGTAGGCATGCTGCTAAGGGGTAAGTGACCACAAATGGCTAAAACAGAGATGAACATTTCTATATAAATGTGTTTTGCAAACCCCTCAACAAGATCTACAATATCTTCTAACTAACAGTGGAACGTGAGATTATCTTTTCTTACTGTCACTGTTTGTTGTAGGTATACAGAAACATTTCTAACAAATTCTTCACGAAGACCCTGACAAAACCTAAATCGCAGGTGTCACTTTATCATAAGTGCTAGCATGCTTTCTGATACTTGGTTTAACACCAACAGATGGCTGGTAAATGAATTGCTATGATTTAAGTACATGATTAACTTTATGCCCAAGTGTCAGAGTGAGTATTACAGACGGATTTCTATGGAACAGGTTTTAACATCCGAGTAGAATGGAGCGTGTTGGGACAGTGTGATGGACGAGATTTGATTTGATCGCAAGTTTGTTCGGCAGTACTCGCACTATTAGAGGATGGAACGTTTTTACAATCTGTACTACTCCATGGCCAATTTATTAGGACACAACTTCCTTGTATGTTAGCCATATGTCCACAACTGACCAGATATGATTTTGGGTGTAGGAGCATTCTCAGCACAGTAGTAACCCTAACATGGTAGTAATTAATGCTGCCCTACAAAGGCAAAAGACCGTAACTTGCCAGAGTGCGAAACTGAGAAAAATGACTTTAAAGTTTCTGTTTTGTCCAGACAAAAATATTATAGGTAGGACTCCCAAAATTTCAC
>JAQMCW010000001.1:11089087-11101217 GCA_030068335.1 Chrysichthys cranchii
ATCTGGTCAGTGCCCTTATAGGATTTTATATGTTGTTAAAATGATGTAGGTTTAAGAGTGTAGAAAGTGTTTAAGAGTATGGGAAGTGTTTATAAGAGTGTGGGAAAGGTTAATAAGAGATTGGACATGGTTTATAAAGCCTGAAAATATTTATAAATAATAAAATTAATGTAACTTTGCAACTTCACGGGTTTCACCTTACGTGGGGGGCAACGGAACATGACCCCCGTCCGTGGTAAGCGGGTGTTGACTGTATTTCTAAAGTAAATAAAGCTGTGACTTTCATAATGAAGAAATGCAGAAGTGCTAGAAGAGGCTTTTTGTAACCTAGCAACAATAAGTGCTTGACAGAAGAGCTCTGGAGGCACTCTGAAAATGAGGATTGTGGGCGCTATCGGTTGGAGGATGACGCCGTCACACGCATACAGTGGACACAGGCCCTAAATACTAGTGGTACCCGAACCTCACGTCACACGTGAAAATTTTTCGCAGCGACCTTGGAGGGATTACACGATTTGCCTTGAAGTCTATGGGAAATTGTGTTTCGCAGAACGAATGCGCCTCTGGAACGGATTGCGTTCGTTATGTGGTTTAAGACAAAAGACCTTAACTTGCCAGAGTGTGAAACTGAGAAAAATGACTTGAAAGTTTCTGTTTTGTCCAGACAGAAATATTATAGGTAGGACTCGCAAAATTTCACAACTAGTTACTAGTTGTGAAATTTTGGGAGTCCTACCTATAATATTTAAACATTAAAGTCATTTTTCTCAGTTTCACACTCTGGCAAGTTAAGATCTTTTGCCTTTGTAGGGCAGAATGTATCAGGTGAGGGATTTCTGATATCTCTAAACACTGTGCCCAAAATGATCACACACACCGCCCATCCCCTATACAACTGTCCTCTATCCATTCATTATGGTTCAGTTTCTGACTTACTGGTTCAAACTGGCTGGATACTCTGGGGAAGCTTCAATCCAGCAGTGACCTGAAATACTGAAAAACCCCTGCACCAAAGCTGTAACTGATACACTCATACCACTGCAACCTTCACTACAATCAATCAATGTCACTACATTTAGTGTCTTTGCTGTGGAGAATAATCCCCCTCTAAATAATAACCATCCACTGGTAGACAGGGTCGAGGTGAGCTAACAGATAGTACAGAGCAACAGATGAGCTACACTAATTAGTGGTAATTCTGCATGTAGGTATACTTCATAAAACAAACCGTGAATATATATGTATAGGATAGGTGTACTGCTGAAATATAGTCACTGAGGAAAAAAGGTATGTGTCCACCATTTCCGCGTTTGTTCATAAATAGCTCTACAGCGTATGTGTTTGAAGTCTGGAGTCTAATAAAACATTTAAAAACAACAATATATTACAACTGTATACGACGTTGAAGCTGTGCAATGAAAACCCGAGCTAAAAGTTGGCTCTTATCTAACCGGTTACTGAGCTAGCTAGCCATGCTAAGAGGTTAAACTAGTGGGAAGGAGCGCACAGGGTTTTGCGCTAGCTATCGACACAAACAACTTTGACAGATTCGACACATCAAACATACTGCCCTCTCTCCTATACTGTACTCACATACCAAAGAAGACGGACACCGAGCTAAATAACGTACAGCATGATAAATTAGTCAAATATTTTATATTCATTTTTCCCACGACGTTCGTCGCCGAGGATATATATATCATTATTATTAGTAGTATTATTATTATAATTATTCCTTGCGATTTGGTTTGAATCTGATCTAGCTAGCTAAAAAGCTGCTCCGCTTGCTTTAGCTCATCCGGTATAACGCTAGCCCTCAAAGTGTGTGTCGGTTTCGACACGCGAATGAACTTACCATTTTCTCAGCTTCTCAAGAGTGTCCAGTGCAATCAAAATACCCGAGAAAGACGTTCAAATCAGAAAAGGCAAAAACACTAGTTATTCATGTCTGTTTTGCACTCTTAGTAGTTCGGTGGGTTCAAAAGCCCCATTGAGACTGGAAACTAAGCGTCATCGGCTCCTGTGCGCACGCGCACGCGCACTGCGTAACGCTGCTTCAAGAGGCTTCCACCGTGTAGGGAATTCGTCAGGACTCGGTAACTAGGAGATCCGCCTTCCTGCCGTCACTCACGCGTTTTACGATACGTTTAATGGTCATTCTGTTTGTGCAGGCTACAGGGTACTCGTTTGGGGTTTTAATTCAGCTTTTGTGTGTGTGTGTGTGTGTGTGTGTGTGATAGCCATTGGTAAGTCTGTATTGGATGAAGTGGTGTTGCCATGACGAACTCGTAGGCTGATTTTGGTTTCCATGGTGATGGGACTCGGACGATCTTACGTATGCGTCTGCAGAAAGGAAGTGTCAACACCAGGCCCGTTTGCAAAGTGAGATTTGTCTAGGAGAAATTATCGATACACTCCTGCCTGTCACCAACCCTGTTGTAAATCAGTTCTGCTAACCGCATAACTGGAGTCCAAAGCCACGCCTCACTGACCATAGAGTGCACCACTGTTATTGTTCTGCTGTTACTGGACATAAGGAATATTGTTGTTGAAATCCCACAATGCAATGCAGTAGGTCTAAGTAATGGACCCTAGTAGGCGCAGATTACTGGACCAATTATTGGGACACCAGTTTGGACACACATAAGTTGTTTTGTAGTACAATACTGCAATACTGATTTGATGACCAAATTTAATAATAGCCCCCATTCCATAATCTCTCTCTCTCTCTCTCTCTCTCTCTCTCTGACAGCATGAATGTGTGAACACCAGGTGTCCTCAGTTGCAAATGAAACACCAAAAGAAGCAAAGAAGCACGCTGAGTTATTTTTGTTTTTCATTAAAAAGTATGTTTATTATAGTTTATTAAGCTCCATTTACAAATATGGCATCTTCACACAAATAAAGGTTTTTACATAGAAATAAATATATATTGTTAAAAAAAATACAACTTTGCATCGCATATAATACGTAAAATAGACTTCATGATATCAAAATATTCTCTGGCAAATTTTAGACATCAGCTTGTCCTTGCAGGTTGAAAAAATACTGTTTTAGGATGATGCTTTTTTTTCGTAGAGGGATAAAGGCTTTATAAAAACCTTAGAAATCTGTCTGGATTTAACAAGTGCCCATATAATCCTACAACAATAGTAACATTTGCTGTGTTTTGGTCTACACAGGTGTTTTCCTTCACTGACAAATAGTTTTACAGTGTCTTCCATCACATATAATACACTATAGAGTCCTTTACTGATATATAATTTTCAATTAGCAATGAGAGACTTTCAGTCAAACAAAGGACCTTAATTTAGGAAGACATCTTCTTGCTGACCCATTTGGTTGGAGGCTCATGGTCCAACGTACATTCAGCTACTAGTGGGGTTGCATTTATGATTATCGCTTCTTCATCTTGTTCCCAAACCTGCGCTGACTCAGTAGTAATTCTTTTGAAATAAAATCTGACTTGACTTAAAGGAAGTGACAGTAATTTTTTTTTGTGCTCCTTGGATTGCTAATGGCTCTGAGGTTGGTTCACTTGACCCATGAATAAGACAGCACCTGGGGAATTAAACAGAGAAGTCAGAATACACAACAAGAAACTGCTAATGAAATCCCATTCACAGTAAACTGACAACAAAACTGACCTGTTGGCTTGTGCTGTATGAGGAAGAGGAATGGACGGTTCAAAATATGCTCTGGTGGGGCCATGCGAGAGTAGATGATGACACCTAAAAAGACAGCGAGAATTAATAATGTGACCTTCTTTTCTACTTCTTATACTGAAAGAAGCAACACAATTATTTTTAAGTCTAAATTATCTGTACCTCCGGCAGAAGATCCCTTGGTTCCCTCTTCATTCATCTCAACCTTTACTCTCTGCAATACCTTGGACACATACAATGCCTCTTCAGCTGAGAGAGAAAGAGAAAAATAAATCATTAACAACAAATAATAAATATTAAATACATGAAGTGAAGTGTATATTTTTCTTAACGTACTAGTAATGCGGGAGAAATCAGCCTTGTTCTGATTGAAGATGTCACCAAGACCCAGTTTGCTCAGGGCTGACTTCAGATCAACTTCTGTGTCTAAGGAAAACCTGGACATAACATTGACACAGAATTAGGCTTACATAACACAAATGTGAAAGAGTTACCTGTGGCGTAATGCGTTTATTTTACCTGGGCATCACCAGCTCTCGGTTAATCTTCTTCAGCTGCTCTCTCCATTCCTGGATTATGTTGCTGCTCAGCTCTTTGGTTAGAGCAGAAAGTGGTACATCCTCCTCGAATGATGATACAATGAGCATGCTCAGTGAGTCCCCATTGTATGGCACCTCAATGACATCATATTCAATGCCTTCCTTTGTAACAAACTCACCTGGGTGGAGAGAAATATGAAAGCTATATTTAAACAATGTTGGCTGGATACTACTTAGAACCAACCAGACCATTCATATGTTTATTCACCTATTTTCCATTCCATACATGCTCATTCATACTTTTATTGGAACATTTATCATTACATCTTTCATTCTCACCATAGTTGAATTTCTGTGTTGATCTCATCATTGACACTGATACTGCACTGCCATTTGCTGTGTGGAAGGTGCCCTCTGCAGTCAGTCTAGGGTCAAAAGGGATTTTCCAAAGCCCATGGAAGTGAAGGCCATTCAATAGTACCAAACGTGTCTGGTCACTAAGCACTCCAGGTTGTAGGAAATTTGGGATCATGCCTAAACAAAAAAATGTAGACGAGGAAGGAGAAATTAAAGACTTGCTTTCAGACTTGTTTTATGGGTTTCATGAGAATTCATAAACATTTATATACATGCCAACTATATTTTCACAGTCATAAAATGCTTTCAAATGAACCTCAGACTTCTAAAAATATCAGTTCCTCAGAGTTATTTGAAGGTACGGAAAATAACCACCCAGCCCTGCTCCTGAATTCACATCACACACACAAACACACCTCCAGTGTTTTCTGACATCCAGGAGTTGATGATCTTCAGGGCAGTGTCAGGATGACTGAAGTCCACCTGGTGTGGCACACTCTGAAATGCCTTTGATAGGCTACGTCGGAAGACTTTCTCCAAGGCTAACTTCCTGTCCACCATTATGCCACTCGCCACTTCCACTCCTTCTTCACTGGCCAAGTCTCTCTGAAGAAGCCTCTGTTGACGTGGCATTCCACGATCTGTAAATGTAAGGAGGTGTAGGAAGTAATAGAAATGCAAAAAATTATTTTCTTACTACACATTCACAAATTGATCATATTTTAGACTGCTGTCTTGATTCCTACCTTGCAGAGAGTAACCCATATGTTGTTTGAGAGTCTGCAAAGTGGCACCATAGGCTCCCAGCTGAGCCATCCCAAGCATTGAGGAGATGCCATAGGGAGAAAGAATGAGATTCTGATGTGGATGGGCTTGGGCAGCTTCTGAAAACACCCGTAGTCCAAAATCTGTCTGCTTCTCCTGCATGAGGTTACCCAGAGCTGACCCGCAAAAGGCGAGGATCATCAGTACACACAGTCTCTGCATCCTGCAATGAGAGAGACAGCACATGTTATTTAGCTTTTAATCAAGTGTAGAATTAAAAATACATTCACACAAACCAGCAAACAAATAAATAAGAGCTATTGAATGCTGACTATTGCTCCTACATTTAAACCTGAAGCAGCCTGTTTATAACACTCATACGCGTTATTTCAACATAGTAAAACAACTGAAAATTGTTAAAAGCTCATGGAAAACCTAAGCGCATAATTATGTTTGACGCATTCTTCACTTGGTTACAATGCACACACAGTTTAAATGCCACGTTTTCATCTGGATGCCTTTACTCACCTTTCTTTTTCTCAAAAGGTTCATTCATAACTGTCCTGAAATACACTGGACCAGTTACATGAGCTGTTTTTGTAATGCCAAGAAAGTACTTTCCGTCTTAAGCCTAAGTATTGCACCTTTCCACAGTGGGCTTATATATATTATAAATCTCACTTTGCAAATATATACTATATATTGTTTTTTATTATTAAAATCAATTTGTAGATCTTGGTGACATTATGGTTTTGGGGCATTGAAGTGGTTGGTCACATGAGCTTGGCTATTAATTCAAATCTACTTATTCAGGTATTATTTAAAATGTTATTATATTACAAATTCAAATGTCAATAGTAAACGGTACTGCTTTTAAATATTACTATAACCACCAACAAAGATAAAAAATATTTGTACATACAATTTAATTCCCTCTTTGGGGTACCAAACAGAGACAACAACCACAATGCTCAGTGTAAGCTGTTTTACCTTTCCTATCATTCATTAACTGACTTGCTAGCAAAGTAAATATGGCAATGCAAATAGGCTGAGGCATTTTTAAAATATGCAAAAAAATATATCTAATAAAACATAATTCAGAATACAAACACTGTATACGAACTAAAATCATTACCTGAAATAAGGTCTCGTACGCTCTTCCAATGACTTAACCTTGCAGCTTGTCTTCTAGACCTGCTTGTCAAGCATGAGCTGAGTCTCTGCAAATCTCCCTGGTATTTAAAGCAATCAGAACTCCGCCCTTTTTGCTAACGGAAGCTGTGAAGTCATATCAGTCTGTCTTTCCAGTCTACCCTATCCCTCCTCCCCTGCTTTCACTTTACTTCACACAAACATGAAAAAATTGAGTCCGTAGACTAAAAAAAAAACCTGAGTCATTTGCACTGAACTAAAGACTCACTGTGGCTAAGGATTTGGCAGCATATTAAAGTCAGTGGAACTTTTACATGTGCTCCCTAATTTAATTACTACATAGCTTACTATATCGACTCGACATGTTACATAAGACAAACAGTCTTGATGCCAGCCTGGGGAAAGCAGTGATCCTTCACACTGCAGACTTTCCTAGTCATATATTACTTGAAAGAAGATACAAATAAGATGGGAAACAGAATTTAAGCATGTTTTACACAGACCTTTAATGTGTATTAATTCATTTCTAATTAAACCAGACTTTGATATCACTATCTATTCTTATATGTCATTAAGATCAGAGGTTATAATGAAAGGAAAAATAATACATTTCTGGCTCAAACTCATCTCACTTGTTGGCTCCTCCAGTGAAGGTGACTCTAGTTTGTACTAGAGAATAAGCATTCCAGGGCACAAACTCATGGAGAGGCTCATGAGAAGCTGTAGATGACTGAGTGTCTGGTGACACAATGATGAGAAAAAGAGGAGAGATTTAAAATGGAGAGAACTATGTGATGTATCACATTTTGAGCAACATGTGCGGCATATTAATTTGGCAGTGACTCAATATTCTTGTCTGTACCTGACAGGTGAAAATTATGACTAGAGGATAAAAGCAACCTCCTGAAAGATATAATGACAGTAATTTAAAATATAAGGAAATCCATTTCCCAAAGGTATTACAAGACAAAGGAAATAGATATATGGTTATGTGTTACACTTTTATTAGAACTGCTTGTTAGACAAGAACGATTTTGAGGCCTAAGACACTCATGACCAAGCACAGCAAGAATAAAAATAGCAACGCTTCGAAAGAACAATGTCACATGCTGAGAAATTTCAGATGTCTACTTGAGCTTCATATCACTATATCGCATTCATTTCCTTTCCATGTGATTATTAAACTATTTTTAGTTTATGTACACAGTATTTCCTAAATTAGCATAATTCCATATCACAAATGGAAAAGCAGACCACAGATTCAGACCCCAGAGAGATCGCCCACCTATTTCACATTACAGACAAACATGGGAACTCACTTTGGCTGATGACTCATTGTAACCATGCAGACCAAAAACCAGGGGGATTTTTGGAAAATCCATTAACTTAAGTTACATTTTGGAGCAAACACAGAATCCTTTTATGCTTTTTACAGCTATGACATCTCTTCAGTTTTATTAGCTCATTACAGCGTTTAAAGTGTACAGTATCCAGCAAAAGTTTAACTAACATCACTTTCATTAGCAGTAACAATTTTGGTGTCTAGGGAAAAAAGCAACTACTCAGCAAGTACTCAGATTTGTTTCTATTATCTACCTGTATATACATTATATTATATTATACATATTTGTCCACTAACTATTATTTACTGGAATATCAATGCATAGTATGATGCAGATAAAGGGCTGAAAATTCAAGGAATCATATGTTAAAATTTTACATTGGTCAATGATATGTAGAGACACAACCAGACAAAAAAATCATGGATCTGTTGATGAAGAGACAAAATTATGCTTTTAGTATTACAAGAATCTATCTCCCATTGATTCTGAACCCAAAAACAACAGCTGTAAGCATTAAAACTATGAATAATAGAATTAGGACACAATAGAACCTGGCTGCTATATAATATGAACCTCTGTTATAATATGAACACAATTTCATGCTTTCTTTGTTAATGCATTTAAAGACGGAACGTGTGAGGATTTTTAAAAATGTTTTCAAAGAGTGAATAAAAATTAACTGAAATATATGTTTCTGAAAATGTGTGTACTGCAAGCAGAACTGTCTGCACACAAGGTCCATTTATGGTCACCTAAATAGACTTATTAAAAATAATTACCGGATATGTATATGTTTATGTTGCTGTTAAGTTCATAATTAGACTCATAAAAATTGCTATACACATTACTTTTCAACTGGATATAGCAATCAGTAAGACTGGAAATACTGCACAGAAATGTTTATTGCGCCATAAAAACACGTCTTGTTTTGACATTTGTTTTCCTGACCATTTTATACCATTTATTAATCTCTTTGAGAAATAAAAATATATATATTAAGCCAATGTACCTTGCTTGATCAAACATCAAGGAACATTTGGTGTAAGTATCTCAGATATTCTCTTGTAATCTCTTGTGTTACAACACACACAGTTTAAACGTAGTTTAAGACTCAACTTCACATTTCTCAATAGGTTTATTCACACTTGTTCTTAAATGCACTAGTCCCATGACATGATGAGTTCACAAAAATGTCACTCTTGATTGTATGTGATTGCTAAGTAGGTTCTGCTAAATTATCAAATTAAGCAGTGAAAATACACATTAATGCATAATATGTATTCTATATCTGAGTATATCTGTACACTAACTATTTATATCTGGGGGAAAAAACATTAAAAACATTAAAAACAGCAAAATGATATTTGATGACCTGATCAAGAAATGGCAAGGGGAAACAAAAAGCAGAAGAAGTATGTCCGAGGCTATGACGGAGACCAGGAACTCCCTTCTATGAGAAAGGGACAACCTGCTCTCTATCAGACCTCTGACCCCAACAGTGAACAAGACAGAGGATAAGAACTGCGTCAACTGACGATGACTCTACACTTCTACTTTTAGTGACAACACACCACAAAGTTTAAAATAGCCTGAACCTAATACAAATGCTTTTTTGTTTAAAGCAAATGAAATTCTCTATAGATTTAAAAGAAAAAAGGAAAATGCCACATTGTTTAAACTTGGGAAAATGTTCATTAGGATTCCTGCATATCCAGTCTCACAAAATGCATTCACAACCACTGTATCCCTAAGAACATAATTTGAAGTTTAGCTTAGTAGTGTCAAAGGCTTCGAAAAGCTAAGACACTACGCTTTTAATATTGCATTAACCCATAGTAAACTTGGCAACTATTCACCGGGGACCTTGGGCCAGTACACTCAGCACTCAGTAACACAGAATTGTTCAGTAATGGCTCAGTAATTCCAAAGTTTCTTAACGCTTAATCAGATTTAAAGCATGCAGTGATTGTCAAAATATTCAGGACAGGATGTGACAAATAGAGCAAAAGAATGGAAAAAAGGGGAAAATCATCTTATTTGTCTTCCACTCAGTAACAAAGAATGTTTTTTCGAAATTATTATCTTAGCTTTAAGATAGTGAGAGTGCTAAAAACCGTGTGGGGGAAAAAAAATCAGGAATAGAAGCCAGACATATCAGATGTCACATTTTCTTTGAAATGTGTTCAACCAACCAACTGTGAGATGGAAGTGTTCAGTAGATCAGCAATAGACTAAACAGAGTCTGTTACTATGAAACTGGAACATTTTCACAGGCCAAGATAGACCTAGGTAAACCTATCATGGCAGGCATGGCTTATGCAAAAGGCATATGCAAAAGAAAATTCAAAAGTAATATATTTTTTTTGTCTTATATGTATGTAACGCTCCAACCATTTTGAGGTCTATATTTATAATGCTCAGTCTTATAAATATAAAATTCTAGAGGCTGTAGGCAGAATGATAACTCTGGCAAGATGTTGCAGAGATGGTACTATAGTACTGTACATGTTACCTCTTTAACAAGCAAACTGTTTTATAATTTCTTTTTTTATTCTTTTCTTGTATAGGATATCATTTCCTCAAGATTTTAACACCGGTTTCTTACTTCAGGTTGGAGGCAGAAGTTGGCTAATGTACTTTCATTTACTTGTTTCACTGAGTATCTCCCAATGTGGTTGGAAAAGGATTAGTTCAGCACCTAATACAGTTAGCTGGGTGGCTGGATGTCCACAAGAGTACAGATTGTATGAACTTGTTTTGTGGTTGAAGTGACTAATGCAAGAGGTTGCACATACTGTAAACTGTAGTCCATATCTCTCCCTCATCTACACATACATGAACACACCAGACCTCAGACAGACAGTTAGGGGTGAGTAACACATTACCAAGACTTTTTATTTGTTCTGTGTTGAATGCAGTTTTAGAAAACCTATACTTTTTAATTTCAGTTCTTTTCACGTAAGGTATCCAGGTAACTTTCAGGTCATTATCACTGGAACTCATTCTACACATTCTCTTTAAACCATGAAGTTACATTTCCTACATTCGCAGAATACTAAAATTAGAGACATAATCTCTGCCGACATCAATATTTACAGGTTTTGTCTGCATTGTGATTCACAGACCTTTGAAATCAATTGGAGTGTGTAAACTCATAATGAGTGTGTGAGGGTGTGTGTGTGTGTGTGTGTGTGTGTGTGTGTGTGTACGTGTATTTTGCCCTGTAATCCCATTAAGGGTGTGTTTCTGGGATAGGTTCCAGATCTCCGCAACACTGACCATGAAAAAACATGCTTACCAAAAATGGATTGAATGAATGTGAACTCATGTTGGGAATTCATGCATTTCCATCTGAAATATAATGTAATAATGTAGGTTATTTCTGTTTAACCTGGTTATGTCTACTTTTACTTGTGATTCTCATGTTCTTTTGAAGAAAATACTTTGTTGGTTGGTGTTAACCAAGCAGCAACCACACCTGGTTCAATCAGTATCTAGTTGTGCTTCCTATTTGGCTGGAATGAAAAACAGCAACCTCACCTGCCCTTTCTGGATATGTTTGGACAGCTCTGTATAGGTTATTGCAACACTTTCTAGTATTTTTCCAAAATGTCTGACTACACAAGCATTCAGTGTTGGTTACCATTAAAAATAATGATTGGGTAAAAAAGGGCCTTGCTACCAACCCCTCTAATCAAAGCACAGTCAGTTTCACACACATGTCATTACTTGCCACCACATGGGATTTATATGCATAGAGAAAATACACACAGACCTATCTGGTTTTTGATATGTTTTTGTTGATGGTGCTGTTCTTGCTGAATACTCCAGTACATCAAATGAAATGGAAAAGAATTAGTCGCAAGCAATAGTTTAAAAGACAATAACTTCAAATTAAAGCTGACTTCCTTCACTTTACTTTCATTGCTTTTGTTTCTTTTAAAACTAATGGCTTGGGAAGCAAACCAAACCTTCTTGTGCTGTTCTTTTGTGCTTGAGGTGATCTCTGTGCACAGACCCAACAACTTCCAGACAGTTACATAACATTCTTTGCTCTTTGTTGTCTAGACATGCACCTTGGAGACACACTCAGCCAGGATACACACCCTGTCCAGAAATACCAAATATTGTACCTGTGGTAATGTTTTTTGATATAAAGCAGGTCTAACAGCATTAGGCTACAGCATTTGTGCATAATCCATTTTAACATAGTTTCTGATGAAGTGCTAGGCTATCAGTGTGTGTGTGTGTGTGTGTGTGTGTGTGTGTGTGTGTGTGTGTGTGTGTGTGTGTGTGTGTGTGTGTGTGT
>JAQMCW010000001.1:11122401-11136766 GCA_030068335.1 Chrysichthys cranchii
AATGTGTCCCCCTCAAAGACTGTGGCTGTGTGGACCCTGACGGTGCCTACCACCCTGTGAGTTTCACACAACACACACACTTATAAACATACTGTATTAATGTACTGAGCTGAAATGCCTAACTACATAACACTGTATTGTGTAGTCGCATAGTTTCAAATTGACACACTCACAGAAGCCAGCATAAAACACACATTCTAAATATATTTAAATTAATTATCTAACCATATAGAAATCTGCACTGTCTAGGTGAATGAGAGCTGGTACTTGGAAGGCTGTGAACATCAATGTGTGTGTCTAAGCGGAAAAATCATCCACTGCTCCAAAACCAGTTGTCTACCTACAGAGACATGTGAACTCCTAGATGGAGAGTACATCTGTAAACCAAAAGGTTAAAAAAAAAACTCTCTGTAGCACATAGTCCTTATAGTTGATGAACACTTCAGGCAGTTTAGAGTAATCACATTCTCTTTGCCTATCTAACAGTTCCAGGAATCTGCTCTGTGTCTGGAGACCCCCACTACACCTCCTTTGATAAGAAGGTCCATCATTTCATGGGCTCCTGCTCCTATACTCTCACCAAGCCCTGTAATGAGACATCAGGGATCCCATATTTCACTGTTGACACTCAGAACGAACACAGGAGCAATAACAAGAAGGTCTCCTATGTGAAATCGGTCATCATCAATGTGTTTGGAAGTAAGATTATTTTGGACAAAGGCCGTAAAGTCCAGGTGAGAGGCATTTCTTCAACTTTAAATTGACTTGGAGTCAATTTATGTGTATATGACAATTTAGTACTTGCATATCTGTTTGCTCATCTCCCTTTCTAATTACAGATAAATGGAGTTCAGGTGACAGTGCCCATCACTCTGACAAATGGTGTAAAGATCTTCCTCAGTGGAAAGTTTGTAGTGCTGGAGACAAACTTTGACCTGCGTGTTCGCTTTGATGGCAATCACCATGCCGATGTCAGTCTTCCCTCCTCTTACAAAGGCTTGTTGTGTGGAATGTGTGGTAAGACTCAAGGGCACAGCTCAACAGAATGATTAACAATCCATTAACATATGTCTTGAGATTAAAGTTAATAAGCCATGTTATGACTAATGAATTGACCTGCTGTAAAGGGTGCTGAAATTCTCTAGTTGTTAATACTCACATTTTTACATCAATCTTAAAGGAAATTACAATGACAACCCAGCAGACGATAACATTATGTCGGGTGGCAAGCCTACAAGCAACACCAATGAGCTGGGAGACAGCTGGCAGGTGCCTGATGATAGACCAGAGTGAGTGACAACACTCTTTACTGTTGTAATCTAGTACAGGTAAACACAGGATGTGTGGTGTTCAGACAGCTAAGGTACTACATGCTGGTACATGCCAAATAGTTGTAGAAGAAAACTTTGGAATGTGGGACTCATGAAGTAATACCAGAGGGTAAAACATGTTCAGATAAAAACTCTGTTTAAATGTCAGTGAATATAACTTGTGGCTATAGAATTTTCTCATTTGGTTTATGTGGTTTATGTCTTTGAAATGATCGTTCTGCGTCTTTCTTATTCTGTCTTCCAGTTGTGGTAATGAAGGTGGAGATATTGAATGTAATAAAGATATTGAGAGTGAAGCTAAGAAACCAACCAGTTGTGGAATGATCACTGATCCTGATGGTGAGAAAACGCACACACACACACACACACACACACACACACACACACACACACACACACACAACACAACACAACACAACACAACACACACCATATATTTAGTTAGAACTTTGATTTGTCACTTTGATTGACAGACTGTGTGCCATCTGGTGTCTTTGCCTAAGCTCCATCTCCCCTTTGTCCTCTCAGGAATCTTCAAAGCATGCCACAAGGTTGTGCCTCCTAATCCTTACTTTGAGAACTGCGTGTTTGACCAGTGTGGCACAGACGGATCTCCTGTGGCCCTCTGCCAGGCTATTGAAAGCTATGCTGACCTGTGTGCTCAAGCTGGAGTGCCAGTTAACTGGAGGAATATCACTTCTTGTCGTAAGTATTTTTAAAAAGTTTTTTTAAAGTGTTTTGTTATAGAGAATTTATCATCAGTGAGGTAAATGTAGGCATATTTTTTCACCATTTGTTCCTGTGTATCAGTAGCTGTCACATCCTGCTTCCTCAAACATTTACATATCTTTCTGCAGATCATTCTGTTTGATAGTATACTGCAGCCTCTTATTCAGTCTGCTTGTTTCTTTACGTCCTTCAGCCCTGAAATGTCCTGCTGGCAGTCACTATGAGCACTGTGCTACCGCATGCCCGCCCAGTTGTCAAGATCCTGGCGCAGCCAACACATGCACACAGCCATGTGTAGAAGGATGTGTCTGCGATGAAGGACTGATGTTGAGTGGAGACAAATGCGTGCCCTTCAGTCAGTGTGGATGTACCGATAAGAACAGCAACTACAGACCTGTATGTAAAAGTTAATGAGTGTGAACTGGCATTATGTGAGTCTCAAAAGTGTGACAAGAAGGAGTTGTTGTGTAACAGCCTGCTGTGTTGTTTACTGTAGAATAATAATAGTTGAGCTCATGTTTTTATATACAAAAGATGTCAATGTCTCCATGTGTGCATTATTTAGGTGGGCGAAAGCTGGTTTACTAAGGATGACTGCTCTGAACGCTGCATGTGTTATCCTTTGAACAATGTGACATGTGAAGCATGGAAGTGTAGCCCTGCACAGGAATGTAAAGTTCACGAAGGCCAACTAGGCTGTGTGGATAAAGGTATGCACTGCTCCAATCCCGTCACAGTACTGTACAGTAGGTGTATTCACACAAGTCACATCCTAGTACAAGATGAACTATATTTGTTTCATTGTAAACACCATTTCTTGACACTCAAAGTTTGCAAATCACCATACACTGTTCACGCTGTTTGAGGTAACAGCTAACCGATAGCCATAATTTAACCCTAGAAAACCCAGACCAGCTATAAGGGTGAACTAAAAGTTGGGGTCAGATATGACCCCAAGGCTGCTACAGGGTTAAAGTTGCTTCTATTACATCAGTTACTCTTTCAGTCTTTGATGTAAATATAGTAATGTATTGACATGTACATTAATATGAGAGCACAGGAACACATGAATAAAATAAAGATTCCTTGATTACAATACACGACGAACATTTATGCTAAACTGGCAACAGTCCACTACAGAAAAAAATTCTAAAAAAAAAAAAAAATCCCTCTGTAAACCTCTGTGTGTGTTCAGGAGTGGGTATTTGCCACATAGCTGGTGATCCTCATTACTACACCTTTGATGGTGTCATGCACACCTACATGGGCACATGTACCTACACCTTGGTGAAAGTGTGCGACGGCTCCATGGTGACCCCTTTTACTATTGTGGCCAAGAATGAAGAGCGTGGCCAGCCTGGAGCCTCCTATGTTCGGTCTGTCACTGTGTACCTTCCAGGAGCCAATGTCACACTGAGCAAAAGCAAGAGAGTACTGGTAAGGGTCATAAAAATAGAGGGTGTAGATGGGTAAGACATGAAATGTGTTTTTCATATCAGCATGTATATAATGTACTATCACTAAGAATGTAATACACCTATGTAGTAGTTAAAAAAAAGATCATATCTTCTGGTTTTGTCCACTATAGCTGAATGGCCAAAGGATTCGTACCCCTATGGACATTGCAATGGCCAAGGCCAGGGTGTTCACCAGTGGCGTCAACAGTGTGCTGTCCACTGACTTTGGCCTCATTGTGCAGTTTGATGGTGTTCACCATGTAGAGATCACTGTACCTGGGGACTACTTCAATAAGGTGAGACAACATGCCAATGGCAATGACTGAACTTCTCAGTGGCTCTGGTTAGCCCTTTAACAAGGCTTTAGTCCACCTTCACAACAAGACTGTGAGCTCTTGATATACTCACAAACTAAGTACAGTGCACACACAAGATAATTAACAAGTACAGGGAAATGTAAAATTGCCAAAGGCATACTCATGGAAGAAACTACAGGCAGCATTCCACCACAGACATAACACAGTGTAAACATTAACCATTTTGGTCAGTCATAGTCATTTTAATTAAGTATCATTGCTCTTTCCTCTGCGGCTCACATGTATTTTCTGTCTCCTATGATGTTTGTAGGTATGTGGTATGTGTGGTAACTACAATGGTAATTCCAGTGATGACAACTTGATGCCTAATGGCCAGCCATCTAAAGATGTCATAGAGTTGGGTAACAGCTGGAAGGCAGAGGGAGACAGCGATCCAGGGTAAGTACCTCACATACTCCTGACAGATAGTCCAAAGTCAAAGCTCCAGGAGGCTAGAAAGGGATGAAGTATTTATGAATCAGATAATCATAAAGCAGTGCAGGTGAAACAAAGTATCCTCTGTTTATTTGAACCTTTGCATATTTTTTAAAGTTCAGTAAAAAAAATAAATAAATAAAGCCCAATTAAAGTCCCAAGAACGATAATGTGATATTTTTTTTAAAGGCTTGCATGATACCAGCTGAATTTACTAAATAGATGACCATGCTTGATTAACATTTGTGATTGTGCAAGACTCCCTACTGGTACTTCTATTAAATTGGGAACCCATATTGTTTACTGTTACCCTACAGAATAATAACACTTGCGTAGACATTTGCCATACTGAATGGAACATAAAAAGAGATCATTAGCCAAGTTAGTTTCATTATCAATATTTATTTCATTCATTTATTATTCCTTTCTTTTATCTCTTTGTCAATGTATCTGCAGCTGCCAGCCAGACACACGTCCAGATGTCCACCCGAACTGCACAGCGGACGAAGAGAAGGCCATTAGTGATCAGTGTGCTAGTATTATCATGTCAAACAAGTTCAAGCCCTGCCATTCTGTCATCCCTCCTGACGCCTTCCTAGGGAACTGCATCTATGACATGTGCGAGTATGATGGCATGGAGTCCACACTGTGTGACAATGTGGAGGCCTATGCGCAGACCTGCCAGGGCGCTGGTGTCACCATCAGCTGGAGAAACAATACCTTCTGCCGTGAGTGAACCCCAAGATACTTAACTAAAGAAAGCTTAGTCTTAATCAGCCTTCGTATTGCAGTGATAACAAACTGTGACCTGTTAGTATTTAAAAATGTAATGTCATGTTGTTACTACTTTTTAGAGTCAGCTAACCAAGTTATGTAATGACAAAGAGTTTAAAGGGGTTAAACAGCTCAAATGTAGAATACCTCAGATGTATAACAGCAGTTCCCCTGTTCTGACTTTCCATACAGCTCTTCCATGCCCCCCAAACAGCCACTACTCGGACTGCACACCACGTTGCCCTCCCACTTGTGCAGACCTTTTCCCCATTTTCTGCCCCCTGCCATCAAATGTCTGTGTGGAGGGCTGCCAATGTAACGCAGGCTTTGTGCTGAGTGACAGCAAGTGTGTATCACTTTCCAACTGTGGATGTGTAGACAGCAAAGGAGAATATCATGACGTAAGTTAGATACAAGTTAGATTTTTTCCCCCCAGGTTGAACTTTAAAATTAGTGAATTTATGCAAGCTCATAATTTGACATCATTAAGAAGCTCTAAACTTTTGTAACACACACACACACACACACACACACACACAATGTTCTTCATGAGTAACAAAGAAAACCACAGTGGTCATTGATCCTGATGTGTGTTACAGGTTGGGGATTCTTGGGTGACAGAACACTGTAATGAGAAGTGCACATGTAGTCAGGGAGGTGTACCGAGCTGCAAGGAATTTCAATGCGGCACCAGCTCCATTTGTGCCCTAAACAACGATGGCGAGCGGTACTGCAAACCTGAGCGTGAGTGCTAGGAACTGATGACCCTAAAAACGCAATTTATATTTCTTTTACTTATAAAATATAATCCTTCACGTATATTATAATCCCCCCCAAAAATAAATCTCCTTTCATGAGAGTGCTGTTCAAGCAAAAGATACAAAATGCCACACATGCATGCGACACGCCTCTGAGATTAATATGCTTTTATTCTTTTTTTCTTTTTTTACATTTATAGGTTTTGACAAGTGCACAATTTCTGGAGATCCCCACTACCGCACCTTTGACAACTTCAAACACCATTACCAGGGCCCATATACATATGTACTAACCAAGGATCATGCTCTACCCAACTTCCTCACGCCCCTTACCGTGAGGGGTAAGAATGCCCGCAGAGGTGGCAACAGCCGGGTCTCCTACCTGTATGAGGTTTATGTGGAAGTGTATGGTGTAAGCATTCACATGCTCCAGAAGAAGGGGCTGCTGGTAAGAAAATGCAAGACTTGTGTTAAATGCGTGTAGTAAAATTACACATGTAATCTACTGTATTGAAATCGAAAACACTGTCAAAAATGCCGTTTATAACAGGTGGGGAAGAAAAATTAACCACACATTTTCTTAAACACCAAGTGCGCTTTTTCTAGTTTGTTCATGTCTGTGTGGTGGGGATGCCTCCCACAGGTTAATGGTGAGCGTGTGTCCCCTCCATTGAGTCCTACCCAGGGTATCAAGATCTCCTTGAGCTCCCGCTACCTTCAGCTCACAACTGACTTTGGCCTTACTGTGCGCTTTGATGGCAACATGCAAGGAGGTGACAATAAACACAATCGCCATGTGCATCTATTTATATGCTGGCCTAGTCACATCCATGCACACTATATACAACCCAGAACAAACACACACCTCAGCAGTGACAGGACAAACCCTTTTCCCCTGAACAGAGGTGATTTTGCCGAGCACCTACAAGACACATGTGCTTGGCCTTTGTGGAAACTATGATGGTTCCTCTAAAAACGAGTATGTGAAGCCTGATGGCACCCTCGTCCGCAACCTCAACGAGTTTGGAGATAGCTGGAGAGTGACTGACGAGCAAGGAGAGAAGTTCCACACCCCAGACCTGAACCGGCTCAGCCATTTGCACAAGTGAGTTAAACACTTCCAAACTGGGCCTTGGTCCCACCATTGTCATCTGATTAATGCTTACCTCACATTTATTTTTTAGGCTAATAGGAATCATAGTTAGAGAAAATTTAGTCTCTCTATTTCTGTGTCTCAGGAGAGAGGTGGAAAACAATTTGGACTCAGGCTTTGATACATTCAGCTGTACTGAAGATCAGTTGGAACAGCTGAATGGGACGAATATGTGTGGAGCACTGAGTGACCCTTCAGGACCTTTTGCTTCCTGCCATGACACCATTTTACCTTATCCGTTCCAGGAGTAAGTACAGTGAGCTATATTATTATAGTGAGCTCTAACTACAGAACACGTGTGTGTGTGTGTGTGTGTGTGTGTGTGTGTGTGTGTGTGTTATGCTGCCTGATAACCTTGAATTGTCTGCAGGTAATTTCCTTATTGTAAAAAAAAAAAAAAAAATCCCTGGTAGAAAAACATTGTACATTGTTCTGACCAGGATTGTGTGTATGTGTGTGTATGTTGCAGGGACTGTGTGTTTGACTTGTGTGCAGAGCAGAACAATTCCATACTGCGTTGTGAGAACTATGCTGCTTATGCCCTGGCTTGTCAGCAACAGGGAATTGTATTAGGGCCATGGAGAGCAGAACTGAAGTGTGGTATGTCACACACACTATCTATCAAAAGATTTTTAAGTAAGCTTTTTCCTTTGTCAAGTTGCACTAACTTGTCATTAACTTTCACTAACCAGATCATGTCTAATACATCGTGTTTGTCATAGTAGCAGTTATACCATGATATAATGATGAGAACCATGTTTAAAATGATCAGCCCAGTAAAATACCCTTTAAGCAGTAGAATGAAGTTTCCTCTACATGACCTGGCGGGAAAAAAATTGTGACTCGTTTGTCCATTACTGTTGTTCCCAGATGCCCAGTGTGGAAAACCTTTGATTTATTATTAAATATTTGGAGGCCATACAATAAAGCACGAGCAGATACAAAATCGCTATCTTTAATATGTAATATAATTTACATTAAATATTCCCATTAAACAAATATCAATATTGGTATTCTAACAGTAGAGGGTGCAAAAGCGTCAGTGGAATTCTCTATAAAATCGCTGATGTAGTATATAATAATTAACATCTTTTTTTCTGCACCACACATACCATCTGAATTTTAGTGACAAACCGACAGAAATGAACATGACCATGCAAGCGGATAGCTTTAACATTCCTCGGATTGGATTTTCTTGCTGTGTGCATTGTGTGTGTATTGGGATGTAGGTCTGCAATGTGGTGCCAACAGTAACTACACAACCTGCATGACTGCATGTCCAGCATCATGTGCGGACTTAGCAGCCCCCTCAGAGTGTGAGCAAACCACATGCTTAGAGGGATGCCAGTGTAATCCTGGATTTACCATGAGTGACACAGAGTGTGTACCTTTCAATGCGTGTGGATGCACCTTTTTGGGCCGCTACTACACTGTGAGTCCCCAGTTTTGTGTATCTGATGAACAGAGTTGGTCTTGATTCAAGTAGATACTACGAGTAGGTACTCAGCTCAGAACAATGTGTATCCCACTTTTCTCTTTGCATGCGCACACAGCTGGAGGAGACTTTTGTGACGGAGGACTGTGCTCAGACCTGTAAATGTACAAGCACGGGTTCTGTTTGTCAGTCCAAAGGCTGCAGTGACTACCAAGTCTGTACTATCTCCAACACCTTACGTGATTGCTACAACAGTAAGTGCTTTCACTTAAGCTACTACCAATAGGCACCTTCCAGAGGCAGAAAAACTGTTTATATAAATAATACATGTATTTACAAGGTGTTCACATACAATGCTGCCTGTTTTCTAATCACTAATTTTACAATATACTACTTCTTATCTTGTCTAAATTCCTGTCTTTCTCAGAGAGCGCATGCTCAAGTGCACCATGCTTGAACGGTGGCACGTGTGTTGACGGCGTGGACAACAGCTACACCTGCTCATGTCCAAATGGCTTTAAGGGGATCAATTGTGAGGCCAAAGCAGGCCTAGGTAAAAATAAATAAATAAATAAATAATAAAAAATTATCAAACATGAATCTGAAATTATTAAGCAGAATTGGTCTCAGGGAGGCTGTATTCATAAAATCGCTTTAACGTGCTGACTGTCCCTGTTGCTGTAACAGATACGACAAGCATTATCCTGATTGCAGTCTTGGTACCAATTGCCCTCATCATCATTATCACAACAATTGTTTGCATCTGCAAAAAATCAAACAGGTATGTCCAGGAAACTTAATGATCTGTTTTCTCAAGTAAATATTGTCTGACCTTCCCCATAACAATCATAATTAAAAGCTGGCTCATTATCTATGCATGTCATTCAAAATGTCAGTTGTAACAAGGACAGTGAGCAGATTGTCATTATTCAGTATTCTGTAGAGTAGCATTTGGGTTTGAACTGAAATAATAACCATCAGGATAAGGAATCTCAAATTTATTCCATTCGAATAATGAAGGTTGTAAAGAGGATATCAGTGAATGTAAAATGACATTCTCTTCTCAGCTACAGAAAATACAGTCGTGATACCAGCAGCACTAACAGTCTACCACTGAAAAATAAAGGTATGTTTATTTTTTCCAGTAGAGGTGGAGTTTGAGAATACTGATCATTTGTATAACTTGATTAATGGATCTAACTTTTGCCAACAGATGTTCCCTATGAAAATCTGGATGGCAGCAGGAAAAGTGTGGACAGCACGGTGTTAAATTTGTCCAAGTTCTGAATCAGCCATATGTACTAATTTAGATATTTCATTTTATATTTATTGAAATGTGAATATTGCAGAAATTAACACAAGAACAACTATCCAATTACAGTGCATATGTTTGCCAATTGTTTTGTAATCATTCATAACTTATTTGTAAATCTTTCTGTAATTGTTGGTACAAGGTACAATAATCTATTGACTTAACGAAACAAACAAGTTTTTTTTTTAAACACTGTATTATGAGTTGTTGTTTTTTTTTTTAAAGAAACATTACAAATGCCCACATCCATTTATTCGGATATCTCAAGTGCATTACCCAGAAGATAATCATACTCAGTCACAAACATTAAACACATTTTGTGATTTCAACACCTCAGATAATAAGAGTAAACCTTTAGACATCAGCATTAAAATCACTTGACAATCCAATAAAGATAAAAACAATTGCAATAAAGTGCTTGGGATGGGAAAAAAAAACAAACAAAAAAAAAAAACTTCAATAACCCATGAGATAAATGTAACAATTGGATTCCTATGATGTAATACAAAAACAAATACAAAATAAGAAAACATGAAACTTCATGTTTTGAGCATATTTATGGAGTAGTACCAATTTCAAGTCTGTAGATCCAAAGTTTGAAATAGTTGGACTTACAATCTATTGGTTTGCTGGACATTGAAATAATGAGAAGAGTTCTTCCTATTGAAGCCATGGAATTATAATCACATTTTCACGTCTCATACAGTAAAATTAACTCAGTCAGACTGATCATATTTGTAGATACTGGACCACAGAGAACTGCAAAAGAGAGAGCTTTTTAAGCAGGTAGCTTGACTGTCTAGCTAACATTTTGTTATGGGGTACAACAGGTGATCATTTCCCAGACAAGCACTGAATGTTAATGCACACCAAGTCACTATTCAAGGGGTCAAATCTAATCAGTCATGAAATGATTGTACTGTGAAATCAAGCAGGGGGCTTGATGCTGTCTATTCAGTTATCAGTAGAGCTGAGAGGCATGGCAGCATTTGCCGCCTAAAGACTGGAACACAATCAATGCACACAAAATCAATAACATTGTGCTGGTAGCCACCGTTGGAGCACAGAACTACAACATGGGACTGACTGAATAGATCTATAAAGTATCGAAATACATCAAAATGATGTCAGACAACACGACGCCCACCAGGAGGAACATAAAGTGGCTCATCAGCTCACCTGTGAGCATCAGTGTGTGTCTGTGTGTGTAAATGAGGGAGAGTGCTTGTGTACCGCAAAGCATTATGAGAAAAGGAGGGAAACCTCAAGCTGGATATGGCTGCAATCAAGACAGAACATTCCATACTTCATTAAATGTGTAACAATCATGTATTAGAGAAGAAAGCTGTTGAATGTTGCTAATATCTATGACTACGCTACTCTAGAGCACTGTAGTTTCCATCGCAAGATTGCATAATATTTAAATCAGGCCTTCTAGAGCAGTTTGTTGGGTTTTTTTTTAAGCCATCATGATCATCGTCAGCCAAAGAGACAGACACAAACATGTGCTGCACTGCCTCATTTAAGTTTCCCAAAAAACAACACTTAAGATTGAAATGTACTGCGATACATAAAAGCAGCTTATATCAGGTATCCAAAAACAGCAAAAAAACAAAATCATTTTAAAGACTCAAAAATATAAATTAAAATGACAATATATTAAAATAAAGAAGTACAAAGGAATCCGCTGAAGGAAAGAAATGGATGCAGATATTAAGACTGGCAAGACTATGAAAAATAAATAAATTTACATTCAGAAATAATTAAGAATATTAAAAAAAAAAAAAAAAAAAAAAAAAAAATCAGCAGAACAGCAGACTGTAATACAGAACAGTCAGAAAAGACTGGCTCACAAATGTTAGAAACAAACATTCAAGCAGGTTGACTTCGTCAATTCCAGTTTCATGTCCCCATGTGTTCCCTTAACACAAGTCTTTACACAGTGAACTGAATTAATAGGAGTGACAAACGTAAAACTTGGCTTTCACGTGACAGGACTACTTCACAAATTTGTGGATTACAGCATTCCTGCGTGTTCTCATTTGACCTGCCTTTCAGAATGAAGTCAACAGACAGTAGCATAGTTTGAGCCTGATTTGAAAGGAGATGCGGAGCCTTAATGCACAGCGTGTAAACAATGAAACATCGTGTAGAAACAAATAAAAATCGCCCTGTCACTTGAACACTAGTAAAACTAAAAAGACCCTGTACCTATTACAATACACTGAACCTTAAACAACCCACATTACACTTTTCCAGAACAGATCGGTTCAAGTTAGATAATTAACAACTCACTACATCTAAGATTTCAAAACTAAATTCCAGTGTGATGCTTCCTATTCTTCCCAGTGAGGGGTGTGAGAGGTGTGTGTGCGTGCATGTGTGTGTGTACATTTAGCTGTGTGACTCCAGCACCAGCACTTTGCACTCGCGCTTGGCGATCTTGTCGAGCGATAAAATGCTCCGCTCTGGGGGGAGGTAGAGTGGCCGACCAACAGGAGAGCCTACAGGAGGAGTGATTGCACGCCGTTCCATAACACTGCCTGTCCTGCATGAGAAAGAAGTGCGCGTTTACAGTTCCAGTGTATGAAGAGACCATGTATGGGTGCACTGAGCAAAAGTATATCCCATTCATATAGCTTTTGATCCTATTAAATTGGTGGTGTTTATTTAGGCAGGTGAGAACACAGAAATTGTACTCAGTGGTAGAGCAAAATAATCAGACTGGGACCTCATTCTGCATTCAAGTGAACTGTAGCATGGTTCAGTTTCAGTGAGAAGTGATTTAACCCTGTAGAACATTAAGCAAACATGGTGTATTTTTTGTTGCTGTTGTTTTTAAAAACGATCTCCGTCCAGACGAGCATTTTAACTGTCCATCAGAAATAATCTTCATCCATACTAACACACCTGAAAAGGCATATCACATGACCACTCACATACACTGGGCATGCATGTGCTGATATAAACAGGGAGCAGATTGTCTAGACATTGTCTGAGCATGAAGGCAGTTGTAGCATTATAAAATGCAGAATTTAACTGCACACCAGCTGCTGGCAAAGACAACAAGGTCAGCAACGCTTGTAATTCATTTTCCATGCAGCTTTCGCCACTGTTAGTCGAGGCTGATAGGGTTTATTTTCTTCTGGAAAAGGGTCAGGTGATAGGAATGTGAAGAATCAGGGAAGAATATGCCATGACTCATAAGATCCAATCAGGAAGCGAACATGGGTGCCTGTGTCTACAGTTCCCAAAAGCCTCCATTTTCCCTCATCCACACTAAAGCGGAACTTTCAGAGTTTTCAGAATAAAACAGGACCAGCAACATTTTAGGGCCTCAAAAACTTTAGAGTCGTATGAACGCTGGGCATAAAAATGGCAAAAGTGATGCATTTCAAAGCTAAAACACATTAGTATGGACAGAGAATGAGACCTGAGGTGCCAACTGAATCGGATGAGAGAGCTGAAGTGCTGCAGAAATGAGATGTGTTATACATATTTGGAACAACAAATAAAGGATGCACAATTTAAAAAAAAAAAAAAAAAAAAAAAGTCATTTACATAATTATCTAACCATTTATTTACCACTTGCTCCATGTTCTCTGCGAATTGTGACCAGAGAATGAATGGGTTTAACAAATACATTTTTAGCCCTGTTTGTTTTGGTTTTAATTATGTGCAACCAAACCAAAAAGCAACAATTTTACTCAGATTCAGACTCAAAAAACCTAGCCAATGCACATGCCCATACCTGGTAAGGTGAGATTTGGAGGGCTGCTGATGGGAGAAGGACTGGGAGCGGCCCAGGCTCAGGCTGGCCTGGTGTCGGTCCAGTATGTCTCTCACTGCAGGACTGGAAGGACTGTTCTTCCGTGAGAGAGGACGGGCTTCAGGGGGAGGGTTCGACACGGATGCTGTAAACTGCAGCTTTAGTTTCATGTGCTGACTCAACTAAAGGGCGGGAAGAGGGATGGGTAATGGAGGCAAGATAAGGCAAAGAAGTGAGGATTTGCATTAGCTCTAACAAGCTGGTAAAAGAATTCATTTTATTCCGGAACGTACTTCAAATGTGCATTTTGCCCACTTTTTGACAAAGCTAATTATTCAGTCTTTAGCTCAATCTTTCTCAAGTTTAATTTTCATTTAACAGACAGCGAGCTATTATTGTAGCTGAAACACCCATTACCTCAAAGAGGCCGGCTTTGAGGATCTGGAAGGCCACAGACACAGACAAAGTGCTGCCTTTGCGACAGTAACCAAGGTTACTCAGAGGAGAATGACACACTACTGCATTTACTGCCGGGTCCTCCTTCTGCCCGCGGCCTAGAGGGAACAGAGAGAAGGATGAAAAGATTAGCTGTAAAATAAGAGATAAAATGAGGACAAGGGGTGGAATAAAAATGAATAGCGATCTCCTGAGCCTAACCATTTTCACCCAGCCATGATGGCTAATTTCACACTTAACCCAAATTTTAGTTCTTCCATATCTCCTTCTTCTATCTGCAGGGTGTATATTACATAGGAAAAAGCCCTAGCCCAATAAGCCTGACTTCAGTTCACTGGCATACTTCTTTTTGACTGAGATATACACATATAGACATACACATATTGTATGTATGCATATA
>JAQMCW010000001.1:11199720-11216600 GCA_030068335.1 Chrysichthys cranchii
TTTTTACATACATATTCTAGGGAATTGGCAGTCCTTCCTTGATTACATAGTAAAATGTGACCATTTAAATGGCAAACACACAATGTCACAACGAGTCCAATGTTTCAAAGGTGTAGAAAATAATTAAACTTTTTTTTTTTTTTGTCTAATACACCCCAACACTCTTGAGTCATAATTCCGTTTCAATAATTATTTTTGCTTTGGTCTCTTTTGAGCAGTTGTGTTTTGGTAAGAACGGCATTCCATACTTGCATTTCATTTTCACTTCAGATTTCCATGTAATTTGTTGTTACTATCCTGAATCCTAGCCCAATCACCATGTGATCCCAGACAGGCTGTGAATTGTACACTAATACAATTCTTCAAAAGTACAGCAGAAAGGATACATATTCAGTAACCCAGGAATTTAATTTTCGCCATGGCTTAATTTCCTCAGTACAAACTATTTCTTTTTTTAAAGTCAATTACATCATTTCTTATCTTTGTCCAAAACAGTGTAGAACAATAATAAATATTTTAGTGTCAGTTTAACTGTTAACATTAAGTGTTAACACTTAATCGGTCCTGTAACACATACTTTAATTATCTAACAAATTGCTGTGAGATGTGTCAGAAGACCATAAGTACACAGAAACCACATTCCAACTTGCTTCTGTGCTAGTAATTTATAATATGTGTGTCAAGAGTTTGTGGAGGTGTGGGATTTTGAGTGTGTCAGCCACAACTCAGGAAAAAGGGTGTGGGTGCAAGATGGTAATTTTTGTGCAGACAAAGGTGTGTGATGGAGTTTGCAAGAGTATGAGTTGTGAAGTCATTTTGAGATTGACCGTTACACCCTAATGTCAATCAAGCTGTGAATTGTGGGGCTCCACTCTCCCGTTTCCGTATCCAAGACAACGCCTTTTTGGAGCTTTTCCAGGACTATCTTCCCTTTTCTCCTCTCTGCTTCCTCTCTCGCTCTCGCTCTCTCTCCCTTTGTGCTCAGATTAATCAGTCTGATTTCGAACAAAGACAACTCAGCAGCTCAAAGTTGGGGCTTTACATTCATAATGCCTCCTCTCACCACCACTCCTACCAACCTCCACAAAATACACACATACACACGTGCACATATACATAGTGAATAAGGCAGTATATCCTTATGTGTGCATACACATGCAGCACCCCCAGCTGGCTGTGACCATTCTGGTATTCTCTAAAGCCCATGTTTTAGGAGTTGAAAAGTGTAAGTCTTAAACAAGTTGGGACAAAGCTGTTATTCCATGCCGTGCAAAAGAAAAGCACTGATGAGTGGGTTTTAAGCTCTTCCACCAGAGCTATCAGAATAGTATCAACTGTACAAGCTTAACATTAAATTAACAAACACTCTGTGTTGTCAGCCTTGTGACAGGCTACTTCTCATTTCGGTGCATTAGGTCAATGGGATTTTAGTTGGTTCAGCAAATTAAATATGAACTGGCAAAATTAGCAACCGAGTGTCTCTCAAAGCACTTCAAGTAATCCGACTCTTTTAAATGTAATTGTTTTCTTTTTTAACAGATGTAAAGGTTTTATGATTCACAATTTTTATTAGTCATTAGGCAAGTGCAAAGGGTAACAAGGAGGAGCTATGAGCAGCAAGAAAAGTAAGCTCAAGAAATCATATGTCAGTACATGTAGTGAATGCAAACCTGACATAGTTTGCTTCAATTTTGGAGTTCTATTACAGTAATTCCAGGAGGTAATGGTATGGAGCTTTGCCTTATTCGTTCTAGCTGTAGTGTGCTCTTGTAACACAATGATTTTGAAATCACTACACCAACTGGACTTCAATGGTATTAGGATATAAAGATATTGAGAAGTTGTTCCACATCAAGTTCCAAGGCAAAAGTCAAACCAGAATCTCTGAATGAAATGCTTGAGGTGTCTAAAGATAAGCTGTGGAGCACAAGATAAGTAACATCAACTTAGCATTTGGACGGCATGGAATTACAAGGTAGAATACCAGCTGGCAGGATAATGTCTGAATAATGTCTTCATTTTTAAACTTGGGCTTTATTGCGAAGAATTGATGTTTATTTTAAGAAGATAAAAGCCTTTAGTGAAATTGATTGACAGTCTGTTATCCTTTGCACGAAGCAGAAAGAATGAGAGAGTTTTGACGCAGAATCTCGTCTTGGCCGTTACTTCTCACGTTTAGCATTGTAAAGCCGTTGGGGTGGTAGTTTCGGGATCATTAAGTGTGATCACCCTGACACCTTGGTGACTCTCCTGTGTGTGTATCATCACATCTACTCTCACTTTAGAGGTGCGAATGGCCGGTAGCCGAGACTATCTACAATCTCTTGTTGGTAGACTTCGCTGACAGTGGCTAAATGCAGATGATGATGGGTGCACCACAGCAAAATTTACATTGGAAATATATTAGTAGAATTTGGAACAATGTTGCTCCTGCTGTGAGAGTAACACCAGGGTGACCTTGCACAACAGCTACTGCTGCAACTTAAAGCGGTTATGCGTCGGGTAATTGTCATTTTGTGAAATGTTACCACCGAAAACAAAACTCTGAATAATTCCCAACATACGCTAGAATAAATACTGCATAAATGAAAAGGTACTCATAAACACCTTTCATGAAGATGACTACACAGACCAATTTTTACTTTGATGAAATCATTTTTTTCCATTTTGCCCTAAAAGTTTAGTTGCTGTATTCAAAAGGAAACACTTGTAGACTCTCTTGTCTACAAAGTCTATAAATAATTTAGGTGTGTGTAGCATCTGTCTGATCCCATTTTATCCACATTATAGCCCATTGTCAGCTTTTTTTCCTTTTTTTCAAACTTTAAAGAATTGTAATGGTAAGAAAAAGATTTTGTTATGAACTGGAAACAAATCTGAAAGGATGGAAATGAAGAGGGATGAAATGGAAATGAAGTGGGATGAAAATGAAGAGATGAGGTGCATGATGCATCAGGGAAGCCAGAATTAAGAAGGAAGGATGAGGAGAAGATAAAGAAGCAAACAGGAGCTCAGAGGGGAAGAGGGCTAGTTGGAAAGAGCGCAGTTTGTCCCCGAGTCCTCCCTGACAGGCCAGCTGAATGGGGCTTCTGTTCTCCCTCTTCTCATGTAAATCGGCCCTTCAGTCTTGCAGCCATCCGTCACTGCACAGAAGGAGCCTGGCAGGCCCTTTACGAGCCTCCCACTCGCATAATCCCCCCTGCCACAATTGCGCCCCCAGCAGGGGGGTGAGCTGAGGTGGGGGAGGGAGGGATGGGGAGGAGGTAGGGGGTTGCCATCCAGACACGGTGAAAGTGTTGGAAGGGCCACCAACACTGAGGACGCATAATCAAAACAACATCCAACCTGGGGGGAAGGGGTTTCGGGGAGCTCTTTGGGTTTCACTGGAGGCCAGAGATGGTAAGAGCAGAGCAATGCAGCTATAGAAAGCCTAGGACAGGGGAACAGTGTGGAATGAATGAAACGGAGGAAAATGAGACAGGAGTACATGATGCGGGAATTAGCATAGAGTTTCTTTGATGGATAGATGAATGAGACTACTTCTTTGTGAGCAGCACATGTGTGACAGAGGATGGTGGTGGGGGTGGGGGTGACGATTTGGCTGAAGTGATCAGAAGTTGTTAGCATGGAATTAAAATGACATACACGCAACGCCACAAAGCATTGGCATGCAGGGAGAGGAATAACACTCTTTTATAGAGCCAGCCAACGTGCTCGGCTGAGGTGCCTTGCTTAGTACACTGTCCATTTAACCTTTTCTCACCACAACTTTTAACTGCATGTCTGCCCCCCGGTGGACAGTGCTTCTAACAAGATTGAATGAAGTTTGACAACAGTGGTTCATAATTAACATCTATGGTCAAGTTTGAACGTATAAAATAATATCAAATCAACTTGGGTTGACTTGACATTAGGCCATGTAATTGACAATAGCAAAATAAAAAGGGTCTCTGAAGCTCCTTATTGGGTAGTGGAATGGTATTCATGGGTCTTTGACTTATTAGTGTCAAACAGTACGTACATAAATGCTTCAGTATAAATAATATATGGTGTCAGTTGTCAGATATTTAACATTTGATCTCATTTAACGCACCTGATTCAACACACCAGAGACTTACTTTTAAAATAAACTTTATTTTCAACATCAGAGAAAATTCACACGCATGTTATGAAGGCCATCACGATGAGCTGATTTGTTTGCGAGAAGAGCGAAAGCACGAATCGGTACCATCATAACTCGTGACATCAGTGATTCAAGTCTGACACTCCTTCATGACTTTATCCTTTCTACAATCTACCCGACAGCATTCACTTCTATAATTAGGCTAAACATGATGCACGACGAATCAAGGTAAAACAGCATTCTTTCCTATCTCTTGCCAGCATGCTCTTAAGAAGACACACCAGCTAAATTCATCTTTGAAACTTTGTCACCGACAGCCACATAACTAGTCAGTGTGGACAATAAAGCCCACCCATGGGTCTACACGAACACTACATTTCAATTAATGAAGCACAAAAGATTAGGACAGACAGTGCCACACACCATTCCCTCAATAGGTTATCATCATACCTCAGCAAAGAGTACAGGTTTTGACCCTTGGACCTACATTTATCCATGTTCAAGTTACTTAAAGTGGGTTGCTTTGTCCTGAGCTTTACCAGGCTTATAGGCCATACCCTGGCACAGAACCTCAAAGGACTCCCAAGAGAACATGTTTGACTTGTTAAAAAGAAATACCTTTATTTAAGAAAATTAAAATAAATACTATACAGAATCCAATGTAGAAAAAGTTTAATACACGGCTTCTGTCTGAAAAAGGTTATCACATTTTAATAAATTCATTTAAAAAACAGCACTGAGCAATGTAAACTGCACAGCCAAACCTCCATTCCCACTCACAAGACAAGCTTTTTAAACCAGGAAAAAAAAAAAAAAAAAAAGTAACGTTAGAATCTCTACATAATCATTTGTAGTTTTGGTCCTTTTAAAAGACCCCTCCAATCTCTTTTGGTGAGGTAGGTTACTGGAGCAACACTCCTCAATACAGGACTCACACAGATTCTATACAATACACTATGCGTTGACAATGTCCCAACACCTAGCCTTGTGTGGCACAGGTGGAATGAGAAATGTCTATTTAGAAGAAAATGCTACCGTAAAATGGCACTATACAAGTTCAAGATGTAAAAAAAAAAAAATAATAATAAAAATCATGTCCGGTAATACAATGCTTATTGATTCGGCAATTTCTAACAGAAGTGACGGCAGTGTTTTCATCCAAGCACTGCAAAATAGCACAAAGTCTCACACTCCACCCTGAAAGCACAGAAAACTGAACACTTTGAATGCAAGACGGATCTATACCCAAATATCTGGGTGAGCAAGACGACAGTGTCACAATCAGCTCTTTATGGGTTTTTTTTTTTCCTTTTCAGTCACACGTCTCCATAAACTATCAGAGGAGCCACAATTCATGGCAAAATGGAAAGTCAAATAAACAGGTCCACTTCAACCATTTGGTGCTCAGCTCTTTAGTCAATAGATACAAATATACAGAACAATAAAACAGGTGGATGGAACATGTCATAGGGATAGCGATCACTACACAAGGTTCACTCCAAATTCAATCAATCATCTTTAAATGCTAAAAAAGAACACTCCAGAAAGTCTTTTCATAGACACCCATGATGCAGATTTTATAATGTCTTGCTGTGAACAGTGATGATTGAGGCAGGGTGGTGGATTTAGAGGGGAAAGGAGCATGTACAAGTCCAGACAAACAGGAGACAAAGAAATAAAGTGTAGGGAGAGGGAGAAGGGAGCAGAAAGAGGTTTTCAGATCAAGTCGGCCACATTCATGGGCATCTCCTCCACGGTGGTGTTGTAGAAGGTCTCAATGTCCCGGAGCGTGCGCTTGTCATCTTCAGTCACCATGTTGATAGCAACACCCTTTCTGCCGAAACGGCCACCACGCCCAATCCTGAAGATAGTAATCATAGTTAGAATTCCTAAAATTAACTCCTAAATTGGAGCACCTCAATACTCTCTCTCCCCCACATACACATACAGAGAGCTGTGGTTAGTACTTGCCTGTGGATGTAATTCTCCCTGTTTGTGGGCAAATCATAGTTGATGACCAGGGAAACCTGCTGCACATCAATGCCTCGAGCCTGGTAGACAGAAAACAGTGTGTTAAACGGCATGTACGTGGAAGCTGACAATTTATTCAACTACACAAAAAGCATTAAAGGCTTGCTACAATATTAATCATAAAGTTCATCCTTCAAGCTGAAACATACTGCACCTCCTGTTATATCCATGACACCGTCCAATTATTAAAACAATAATTTTAACCCATTTCAGTCTGACCCCAATTAGGGTCAAATATCTGTGACTGGAGGGCTTATCAGTAACTTGCGAAAAAAAATTGCCGACAGAACATCGGTCCAATCTTTTAAATGTATTTTAATAACCAGTAAACATAACATTAAACATACATTTTTGCAAAAGAAATGAATTTTTCTATCTAATGATATTTTGATAATTTATATTATGTAACCTGTGTAAATAAAGAATAGTTGATTAAATGGTTGTGACCAAAAAAAAAAAAAAAAGGTGTTAATGTCTGACCCGTCACTTAAAGGCTCCAATCTGTTGCCGAAATCGGCCATATTCAATGCAAAAACGTCTCGTTGGCTGGAAATTTGTTGTTTTCTTGTTTAAAAGTCCCTCATAAACTTCCGTATTAGTGCGCACGGGCAAGCTTAACCTAATGTCACGTGTTAACACACGTTTTGATGACGTTTAGCGGTAAACAAAATGCCAAACATACGGGCATTTGTGGGACATTTGTACCCATACCGTCTCATTCGAATGGATTCGTATCCCGACTGATATCAAGAGTGAATTTGTATCCCGACTGATATGGGTTAATCAAGGGACAAACTTACCAGCAGGTCAGTGGTGATGAGGACACGACTGGAACCAGAGCGGAACTCCTTCATGATTAAATCTCTCTCCTTCTGGTCCATGTCTCCATGCTAGAAAACCAATACAACTGGTCAGCTCGTGGTTCGCAAACTCAAGTTCCTTTTCAGTCTGAAGTGCATCTGTGCCCATAGCATGAAACAGTCTTCGGCTCACGGTACTGAGTAGACTGGGATGAATATGGACTGCATTTATTCTTCCCTTAACAGATATAGAACTATGTGCCACAGACAGGCACTGCCTTGCCCAGATGATAAGGGTGGACACGTCACCTCTCCCCCAGCTCGTGTAATTCACTTACCAAGGCAGACACTGTAAAGTCTCTAGCATGCATTTTCTCAGTCAGCCAATCCACCTTCCGGCGAGTATTAATGAAGATAACCGCTTGAGTGATGGTCAGTGTCTCATACAGGTCACACAAAGTGTCCAGCTTCCACTCCTACAAAACAGAAGTAAAGGGAGACTGTTACACAGCATGCAAATAACTTAAATAACAAGGCAAACACGTAAAGGGCTTAAATACACAACCACTTTAGAACATTCACGTCAACAGGAGTCAGTCAATCTAGATCAAACCATTTGTGTACTGATGTGGTATGGCCACTAGATGGCACTTTCCGGCCTTGGATAGATGTTAAATTTCTAAAGTTGGAACTACACACAAATCAATATGCGCATACAGAAATTCATGAGGGCTCGTTTACCTCCCGCTCCACATTTATGTAGAACTGACGAATACCCTCCAGGGTCAGCTCCTCTTTCTTGACCAGGATCCTTATTGGATCTCGCATGAACTTGGTGGTGACATCTAGCACCTCCTGAGGCATGGTGGCTGACAACAGAATCACCTATAAGAAGGCAACATGCATCAGCATAACTAAGAGCTTTTCAGTGTTTTTTCCTTTTTCTAACTAAACACACTTGTACAATGAAATGTCAACTGCTTTATAGTCGTGATGAGGGACAGGGAGGCCCAGTCACTGTGGAGAGCAGCAGGAATGCTCTACCAAAGAACTTTGTTCCCGCCACAGCAAAGAAGGCTAGGGGGAGAGGGATCTTTGGCCAATGATACATACACCAATATGAAGCACACATTGTGAAAAAATGTATTTTTCCAAGTTATATTCTGAATGACCGCACATTTTTACCTGAATGTCAGCAGACAGCTTCTGAAAAATCTCATAAATTTGGTCCTTGAAACCTCGGCTCAACATCTCATCAGCTTCATCCAACGCAAACATCTTGATGTATTTGGGAGCTGATAAAAAAGGAAATACATGCAGTGCTTTAACGCAAGTGTGAGCCACATCAATTTACTTCAACACCACTTTAAACTTAATATATCTATATAGTAGATGAAGTTGAACACACCAATCTTCAAAATACTCAGGTTACACTAAAAGAGGGGCAACGCCGTGTTCAGGTCAGTGAGGTCAGATCATGCCTCTAGAGAGCTGTGAACCCTGCATACACCCCAACAAAACGTCAAGATGTGGCAGAGGAACACAGGAGTCTCTGGAGTCAGTTGACACGCATGGGGATCATCATTACAGCATTTAAGCCCTTTTTTATGGATGTGAATGTTGCTATCCGTGCTTACAGAGATAGCGCCGGTTAAGCATGTCAAAGACCCGTCCAGGGGTTCCAACCACTATGTGGGGCACATCAGCCTGGAGCTTCTGCACCTCATTACGAACGTTAGTGCCACCAATGCAGGCATGGCAGGTAGCACCCATGTAATCTCCAAGGGCAAGAACCACCTTCTGGATCTAAAGTTGGATAGAGACAAATAAAACCGGTCAAACGTGTCAATTTCTGGAACCCATATGGATTAAGTCAAGTTGTAAAAAAAAAAAAAAAAAAAAAAATTTTTTTTAAAAAAACCACAAACATTCATTAGATGCCATTTGTTCAACGCCACCAGTTGCTTCAGAAAAACTTCCTAGCCTTGATCAACGTACAAATGATCAAGGAATGAAGCAACATGTTAATGAGTCACGGAAATGTGACCACAGCATGAACAGTCTATAGCGCTTAAGTAGACTGGGGTGAATACAGGCTGCCTGCTATTTCCTTAACAGATATCGGAAGGTCCACAAAGACACTACCTTGCCGGGATGGAGGGGCGGGGGTATTGATTTCTACTCAATAAGCACATGATGCGCATTTCAAACAGATTTCAAGAGAATCCTCGTCACACCCATGCAACAGAAACTGCACCACTATGAACTGTGTCTTACCTGTTGAGCAAGTTCTCTGGTCGGGGCCAGGACCATGGCTTGAGTGCCCTTCAGCTCAATATCAATCTGTTGCAGGATGGAGATTGCAAACGTGGCTGTCTTCCCTGTTCCGGACTGAGCCTGAGCGATGACATCGTACCCTGCACGAATATACTTGCAATTAAACATCCCAGCATCCAAACAAGGCCCCAAAAACAAAACAACGTTTTTGTCCTGTGCCCATAGCATGAAACAGTCCTACGCTCACGGTGCTGAGTAGACTGGGATGAATATGGGCTGTGTTTGCTCTTCCCTTACCAGATATAGAACCACATGCCACAGACAGGCACGGCCTTGCCCAGATGATGAGGGTGGCCGAATAGCATTATTATTATGCCCCAAAAAACACAGACCCCCCCCCAAAATAAAAAAAATAAATACATACCCTTGATACAAGGGAGAATTGCCCTCTGCTGGATGGCAGAAGGTTTCTCAAAACCATAGGCATATATTCCCCTGAGAAGATTCTCACGCAGGTTCATGTCATCAAAGCTGTCGACAACCTCCTTCCAGTTGCCCTAACAAACCAAAAGGGGAAAAAACACTTATGATGAAATTGTGAGCTATCAAAATCTGTGCCAACACCATTCGCAGCCTATGTTCATCGACAACATCCTGTCGTATCCTCAACCACATTCACTGACTTTATAATATGTACATTAAAACACACACACAGCTAGAATCATTTAACTTTATTTAAATCTAGTTTTTTTTAAACTCACCTCAATGACTCCATCTGGCTCCATGCCCTCGGGGCCATTGTCTCTAGGTCTGAACAAACAAAACACACAAAAAGAGGTGTGAAATAAAACAAATTAAACATTAAAAGCATTTCCAGCCAAATGATCCGACCCAAGCAGTTCAAGTCGCCCACAGAGGCATAGCCCCAGAGGTTAGGAGGACACATGAAATGGAGGGAAGGCTCCCCTGTGCAGGAGGAGACACGTCGCAGCCATCTGCACGAGGGAGGCCTCTAATCCAGACCCTCCAGTTTTACTGCCTGGGTTTTTTTTTTTAACCCTTTCTTCTTCTTTTTTTTGCCCTCGCCATGAAAGTACCACAAACAAGCACCAAAATTCTCAGCAAAACGTGTCGTATTTAAACAGCACCGAGGTGTACAAACGGAGCACATTTAATTTAGCTACTCTAATGTTAGCACCTAGCTAGAAACATTAGACCAATCAGACTTATTTAAATTCCTTGCTGTTATATATAAACGATTATTATTTTTATTATTAATGTAATGCGGTTTAAAGAGCGATTTCTAAACGGACTCCGAGGCGGTGTGGGCCGAGTGAGTGAGGTGAGGCAGTGTGGCCTACTCCGCACCAACACACTTCTCTTTTGTCTCACCGGTAGGCCATGTGCTCCAGGCTCATTCACCCCGCTTACACCCTCACCCTGCTTAAGACGAGGCGGTCTGATCGTCAACCACTCCACGGCGGCAGGAAAAGTCACATCAGTCTTTATTTTTGTTACCAAACGTCGACAGAGAGTGAGATTAGGGCCGACAGGCAGAGTCAGGAGGCGGCCATGTGGAGGAGGCCGAGCCGGCTTTAGCCAAGCGGTTAGCATTCGGCTAGCGACCCGGTATCCTCTTAAAGCCGTAAAGAAGAGCAGGATATATGTTCATCCACACAGGACAGCTCGACACGTCCGTGTACAGGACACGATCAATAAAACCCTGGGAAATAATCACATACGTGTAGGTACACTCCGACCTGCGGCCTTCTTCTACTTGTACATGCGAACTAGTCAGAAGCCGAGGGAGCGTTAATGGCCACGCCGCCACAGCCTTCATTACCGAGCGGATTCTGACACGGAAAAAACCGCAAAGTCGCCTCAGTTGTTCCGCGGACGTACTTATAAACACACCAACACTGGCTTTTCGTGGTTTTTTTACGAATGTAAAGCCAACTAAAGCGTTTGCTGAAGTAAGCATTTACTCACCTATGTTCATGTTGAGCCGACATTATCACAAAGAAAGGCAGAAGGGAGGAAAAGTGCTAAATACGTGGGCCGTGAAGGGGACCAAAGAGTTTTCATTGGAGCATTCACCCATCAGTCAGAACTGAGGCGGGTCACAGTGGCCGCTCATTGGCTGAATTCTGCCTCGCAGAGCGGAGAAGTCCCGCCCCCCCCGTCGTGACGTCACCGGAAATGTTGACTCACTCATTTCCGACAAATTTGGGAATTGGGTAAGAATTACAAAACTATACGATACTGAGCCAAATATACGGTTTAATATCAGTATAAACATAATATTCCGATATTTGTGAATTAGATAGATGGATAAATAGATCGATAGAGTTAATCATGTTCAGCAACGGCTTTATCGTCAGGCAGTTGTACTATTTAGGACTGTATTGTTAAGAGTTAATACTGAGAAAAAGGCAAGGCTTCTCTTGACCAAATTTGATCTATACGTGCGCAATTTTTATAATCCTCTGTGTTAAAATAAATCTTAAAATAGCAAGTATATATATTAGATGTCCTGTAACAGGACAGGTCGAGGCACAAAACACCAGACATTAAAATGAGTGGTGTGAACATTTCACACAGAAATCCACTAGGATAAAGACATAATAGACTGTGTGCCCTTTCATTCGTCTCTGTGTAATCCAATTACGTCTTTTGAGGGAGAGCCACAAGTGGTCCTAATCAAATCACACCCAGAGAAAGGAATTCTAGATTAATCAGAAAGCAGTAAACAAACGGCATGCTGTGCAATATACAGGACAATATAAGAGTCAAGTGATCAGACCAGGCCCACACACTGTTTTACACAGGACATGATTTATTGGAAAAAAAAAAAAAAAAAGAACATGATTATACTTGCACATTTGAGTAACATAACACTCTTCTCAATAATTAATAAAAAGTCTCATTAGACCTTTACAGATGGTGAGAAAAATCCAAGAAGGCATTCTACTCAACTGATGAAGCCTTTTACAAGGGTCCAAGAAAGGCTCTCACCTAGATGTCAAATCTCCAAAAGATAGCCATTAGAAAAAAGCCTGGCATTTGACAACCACAAGAAAAAAATAACACTGATACAAAACAAAAATATAAAAAAAAAAAGAAAAGAAAAAAAAAAGTGGGTTTGATAATGTGATATCCTGTTTTAAAGTCTCTCTCTCTCTCTGGCTTTGGGAAGGTGAAGGTTTCCAGCTGTTTCTTCCTTCCCACCTCTTCCTGCATAACCATTATAACAAACAGTTATCACAGTGAGAGCTTGCAGTGACAGAGCTCTTTGTACATGAGTCTTCTCAGTTTAGGCATATCCTGCTGACTGAAGCTGAACGGCTGCCCCAGTGCCAGGCACTTACAGTACTAGAATAAAGGAGAAAATTTTTTTTAAAGCAAGCAAGGTGGCACACAGTATGGTGTATAAAGTTTCTTGTAACATGTTCTATAACATTAGCTTTTATTCTTGCATGTATTTATTTGGGCATGATCCTAATTCATGCCTCTCTGGAATGCCATGAACAACTATACAAAACTACGCAAGACTTAAAAGCAGCACAGATGGTTTTCTTAACTCACCTGAAGGACAAAAGCCCCACAGTCACTGTCATTATTCTGTCTTCCTACATTCTAAGATACAAATACAGCATTAATAAATTACAGTTTGTAAAAAGAATGAATTACAACTCAATTGTTTATAAAGCAATAGTACCAGCACAAATTTTTATGATTCAGTAAATACATAGCATACTCTTTACTCCAACTTGACATGCATGTAATTTACTTTATACAAAATACACACTGCACATAGACTGTGTGAAAATACACATGCACACGCACACACAAAGACTGTATGTAATTGTCAGAGTTTTGTACATAGCAGTCTGTGGTCAATTGTACTAAGACTGCAACTATGACTCACCATTTTGAAAAAGCCTCTCCACCCAGTAAGAAAATCTCTCTGCTCTTTTATAATAGCTTCTGCCTGGAGGTACTTGAAAATATGCTAGAAGGGGAAAAGAGAAGGAAGTGGATTTGAAAATGTCTACTGTGTGCATGTTAAATGCAAATTTATGTTAATTTGTCAAGGTTGTGAGAAAACAAATGCCATCAGAAAAAGAAAAGAAAGACAAGTCCAGACCTTGGGACACCGTCGGTTGAGGGTTCGCTGGGAGTCAAAGTAAGTGATGAAACGCTGTTTAATGTCCACTGATACAAGTGACCAATGCACTTCCAGGTGAATTGGAATCAACAGTAGATCCTTGCTGAAGATGTCAACCTAAAGCAAAGAATACAATGAAGACGCATGTCTTACGAATTTAAATCTGTGCTGGCAATACGTTTAACACAATTATTACATGGGTGCTGAATGAATGGCTACAACAACATTCTCACAGCACTTTCTTTTCATGCATACGTCCCTGTCTGACTGCCCATCTCAGGAAAAATAAGCTCAAATACAGCAATACATTTAAGCAATGAACTGATTCTACATCAAATTTTAAAAGCACCAGTATTTACCTTCCTATCTTTATTGCTTCCCCTGAACTCCTAAATTGCTTTTTAAAACCTTCATTAGGAGTATTCCACATGACTGCTAAATGAGAACTGAGATTAGGGGGGGATCTTACATTTTTTGTCCACCGTTTAACTCCTTCATAGCCTTTAGTTCGCAGCTTATCATAAAAGAAGCTGTTGAAGAAATGGACCTAAAATAAATTGAAAGAGAGTTAAGTTTAAAATTTAGACATTGCTAGAAAAATGACATGGACATGCCCTAAATCACAGGTTCTCTGGCTTTTTCAGTCAGGATCCATTTTAACTGGGGGGGGGGTTCATAGGCCCCTTCAGTATAGATTTGTATCACAATAACTATTCAAAAGAATAATTACGCACATGCTTAATAGTGCTGCATCATTTGTACAAAGTAGGACGTGACCAAGAGTTTCCCACCAGAGTTTCATGAGAAATTCTGGCACCTCTTTTAATAAAGATGCTTAATCAGTCTTTTAATTCTGACCATCTTCCCCAAGCTCTTACTCAAGTTTCCATTTTCTTTCTGGGGAAAACACGACATTGTGCCTGGAAATGTCTTCCCATCTATTATTTTGTCAGACCAAGCATGCTTTAGTCATTCTAGACATTCTTTTTCTCACATTAGACATCCGTTCAATACATTTTATAACTATTCCACTTCAAACTTTGGATAAGTAGAAAGCCTTGAACAGAGTGCAGTGTAATCATCTCTTTTACCGCTCAGAGAGGTTTGGTTTTGGGAAAAAAAAATTTGTCTCCTGAATCAAACAACTTTATTATTCTCTGCAAGCCTCAGTTAGTACAAACAAAATTCACTCAGAACATTTCTGTATTTATAGCTCATTTAAAATACAGGGTTGCCCTATAAGCCCCCTATTATATTTAACTACAAAAGAACCCCTGGCTTCAGCTCTTCATTCTAAGTCTCACATCATGTTTAAACAAATTTGGAGTAGAATTGAAGGCCTTTATTTATATGGACACCATTCTTCTGTACAGTTTTGTCAGAAGTTCACATACACTCATCATGCGCATGAATGTCATGGCAATATTGGGCTTTCAGTGATTTCTTTGAACTGATCTTTTTCTGGGCAAGAATGATTGTACAACATACAACTTGAATTAAAAAGAAAAACAAGAATTTGGTGCACAAGTTTTATTTAGGGTTTCTGAAATCAACACAGGATCAAGAATATACATAGAACACACCTAATATTTGCTTAAATGTTCCTTAGCAAATTTAAACTTGACCAGACGGATTTTTGTAGCACTCTACAAGCTTCTGTCAGAATTCTGGTTGGATATTTGACCGCTCATCTTGGCACAATTGGTAGTATTCGATTACACTTCCATTTCCTGGCATAGACCTTACTTTTAAACACAGTCTACATAAACTTTCAGAGAGTTGTGTTTTAAGCTTAATGTTAGCCTGCTTTATTCATTCCACAACCAGCTCTGGTGTGTGTTTAAGAAAATCAGTGAAAGCCGAACATCGCCATAACACTCATGTCCATATTGCCATGTCTGCATGTGTAAACTTCTTACCGAAACTGTATTGTCTAATCTGCCCATTTCTGTTCCTGTGACCCTGTCTACACTGCAATCTTTTGGCCAAATATCTGGATATAAATTTACTTAAATAAGGGTAATAATATTTAGGGTATTTACATCAACCAGCCAACTTTCTAACTAAAGCTAAATTTGTATGTAGATTCCAGTTGACATTATTAAGAAGCACAATATCTTTCATAATAGTGGGTTGTGGTTTCCACCACTATAACAAAATTAGAAAAATCACAGACTCCCTGGTCCCTGGATCCCACTTTTAGAACAGTAATTTTATTATTCATCACCTTGTCTGGCACCGAATCCATTACAAGGTCTCCATACATGTTCATAACCTGAAAAAATTCAGAGATATTAAGGAACAGACAAGGTGAATGCTTATACATGTGTCCAAACAGTTAGCATTCACAAAATAACTGTAGTTGAAATTTACTATACTTGGTCATTGAGCCAGTTTTGTCCATATAGAGTGCTGAGATCATCCATTGTGAGAACATGGCGCTTGTAGTTAACACTGAACCCTCGCACCATGCTCGTACCTGGAGACCTCTGGTAGGACTGGATTATCTGGTGCACCTCTGCTTTCCTAAGATGACCATCATGTCCCCATTGTAATAAATTACACGCTCAAAAATGGCTTGTATTGAAATACAATGGCTATGTGTACTTAAATTCAGTAAATGTAGCTATTGTCCATGATAAATAATTGCATTGTTTTCAAGAATAGCTTTGTGTACTAATTGTGTGTGAACGTTCATGTTTGTTTAGCTATACCTGTAAGCTTGAGAGAAGCCCTCACTGAAGATCTCCTGCAGTTGCTCCACAATATCATCAGTATGTATAGGGATCAGACTGCCATATTTATGGAGAGACTCATCCAAAATGCCTACGCGATAAAGAAGATATTTACAAATTTGCCTGATAACATGGTCTTGATGCCAGTTTAATCTCTTTGTTAGACGTAAAGAAATCAAATGCATACAAAAGGCTGCATACACTTAACATGAAAGAGAAATGAATAGAAACAAGAAACATTCAGTTTTAACAGACACTCTTTTACCAATGTATGAATAAACTTTAATATAAAGGTAATGTTTACATCCAGAACCCATGAGGACTGCACTTAAATGGTACATTCAATACAAACCTGCCTGAATTGTCAGGTTTCTGAAGGTAATTTTTCCTCCAACACATCTGGAGTAAATAAATTCATTGAATCCCAATGATCCTAAAAATGGGAGCACCTCTTTATCTAATGAGAACTCATCATGATGCTAAGCAGAGGGCTTTTGAGCTGCCCTCATTAGAAAACACATTTTTGTGCATAAATAATTGCCTCCGCATACAAATGGTTGTTGGTTTCTGCATTCTAGGAATTTAGAAATAAGCAACCTTACAGTCGACAATCAACTGTCGGCAATCAACTGTCGGGGGGGTTGGAGGATGGGCTATCGGCGTTTAATCTGTTAACTTGCAGGCGACCCGGTACCGGGACACAGCAGTAACGCCCCTTTGTTTCTTAGGCTCCGCCCCTTTCATCG
>JAQMCW010000001.1:11231815-11244057 GCA_030068335.1 Chrysichthys cranchii
TAATAATCAGTTTTGAGCAGTTTTTTTATATTGGCTATGAATATAATCCATTTCTCTCAGCGATTATCATAAATGTCAATTTGAATCCTTAACATATTAAAAAAAAAAAAAGCCTTAACATTTGACATATTTCATGTACAATTTCACACCAGTGGGCTGTTGTAGGACTTTCCTGCAGCCCTCTTTGATTAATAGCTCTTCTGTCCACTACCAGTTGTTCTGTGAACTGATGGGGTTTTTTGTGGTTTACATTAAAGGATATTTGCCAGGATTGTGTGTAGTCAACCATCTATTGAATAGATAGTGATTGAATACCATCTTTCTCTCTTTCCCTCTCTCTCTTTCATTCACTCTCTCTCTTACTCACACTCTGTGTCTGTCACTCTGTAGGTGTGCTCCTGAGAGTTTGCGTGTGGGCTTTTTCTCACATGCCTCAGATGTCTGGATGTATGGAGTTACACTGTGGGAGATGTTCACTTACTGTGAGGAGCCCTGGCTTGGGTTGTCTGGAAGACAGGTTTGTGTGTATGGATGCAAGAAGTTATCTGCAGGAATTTCACACTAAAATTAGACTACAGAAGCAGTTATCCTGTCACAGTGTTATCACATCTGACAGACAAGTGCTACTGGGTGCTGTGCTTAATGGCAGTATAACGCAGGCAATTCACAGAACCTAACAGAAAACCTGTTTTGTTCACAATGACTGCCAAAAACACACTTTGTTCCATGTCCAGATCCTGTTTCGTGTGGAACGGGAGGGAGAACGCCTGCCAAGACCTCCTGACTGTCCTCAGGAGCTCTACAATGTAATGCGGAAATGCTGGGCCTGGAATCCAACAGATCGGCCCACATTCGGCCAGCTCACCAGTTTGGTGGCTGAGGTTAGTGCCCTAAAGATCACCAAAGTTGTGTTCAGAAAAATGCACTTTGATTTCTTTTGATGTGTTGTTGATTGCCTGTATAGTCCTCTTACCTGCTTTTACTTTTCTGCTTTAAATGTCTAGGCTCAGCCTATGGAAGTGCGTGCGGTACGGGATTTTGCAGAGACCAGAAAGCTCACTCTACAGGCCAATGACATCGTGACTGTCATAGACCATGGGTATGAAAAGGGAGGAGACCAAGCAAATGGGCTAGAAATGGGAGAGATTAACTTAATTCAGCCCTTTGAGCAAGCATTTATTCCTTCGCCTTTAAGCTCCTTGCAAAAGAGGGCAAGCTAAAGCTTTTTTTCCACAGTTTACGCTTGACAGGAGCAAGACTGATTTAAGTTTTATTCTGTTTCTGAATAAGGAGGTAAAAGGGAAAAGGAGGCTTAGATTTAGTGGAACTATAAGTCAAAGTGTGCACTGGCTAGTCTATTCACCTTTCTCCATTCCCTGCCTAGGATGGATATTTGTGAGTGGAGAGGACAAAACCAGAGGACACTATTTATTGGTGGGTTTCCTCCAACACTGACTGCTCCCTGTGCTCCTTCAATGGGACCACTCAGTCCTAATTCTGGAGCTGGTTTCATTTCTTCACCACTCAGAGGAAGCTTGCAGCACACTGGACATGGAGACATCAATCCAGAACGCAGCTGGGGAGCCCCAGAAAGACTTGACGAGTGAGTGACACTGTTTTATTTTTACTTCCCTAAGAACCTAATGATTTGTATTATTCTGTCATGGAGGTTTAATGAGTACATGTGTTCATTTCAGCTCTGGAAACTGGAGGAGTCCTATGGTGAGGGAGAAGCAAGAATCCAATCTAAAAAAAATGGCAGGTTAGAACAAGGATACAGTATCTTCACAAATGCTGGCACCAAACATATGATGCCTTTTTATTCTGGTCTCGTGATATTCAGTACCCGATAACGCTTTCACGTCTTCTCTAGGAATGTCCCGCAGTCTAGAATCTGTCTTGGGCGTCCCTCAAAACGGTGGTCCGGGCGGTAATGGTAACTTTATTCAGCGAGCTAATGAAAGAAAACAAATCCCATCTGCCTTCGTCCAGGACATGCGCAGGTTCAGTGATGCCAGTGGTGCCATGCCTCCCCCACGCCCACCACCCCCAAACCTCAAACGCTTAAAGCAACAGAACATGATTTGTGATCGGCGAGTTGCAGGAAATCCACCCCCTTGGGCTTTTCCTCCTTCTCATCCAAATCTGCAGTTCCCACCACAGCAGCAGATTAGAGGTGCTACCAACCTAACCAAGATGGTCCATCTGGCCAAATCAAGCCCCCAGCTAGACAGTGACATGAACACGGAGAAAGAGAGAGAAAGAGAGCGAGAACGAGAGAGGGAGAAAGAAAGAGAGAAGGTACGGGAAAGGTACCCACCACAACAGGTCCAGATAGATAAGGAGGCACTCAAAGCACAGGTATGGACTTTTTTTTTTGTTTTGTTTTTTCCTTCTGTTTTTTTTTTTTTTTTTTTTTTTTTAAATAAGCCTAGAAATATTGCTTTTCACAAAGGCCATGTTTTATACGCCACTATAATATACTCTGATGCAAGTACAAAATTTGAACAAATTGCCAATATGTATTTATTTTAATCTGCTTGCAAATATTGTGGCGTCGTGAATACGTAGGTTCAGGCAGCGGTACATGGAGTAACTGCTGAAGAAGTTCAGAAAGCCCTACAACGCAGTGACTGGAATCCAGTGAAGGCAGAGCAACAGCTGAAGGTAAGGGGACATTTCCTTTTTTGCCTTTTTCAAATGTATTACAAATTCATATAGCTTTTACTCATCCACTCCTGTGCTCCATTCAGGTAGAGCAGCTTTACTACATGAACCAGTGCTCACGAGAGGACTGCCATAAGATACTAGCTCGCTACAATTGGGACCTGCAGCAGGCCAGCCGTTTTGTTATCCGCGTGGCTGCAGAGAGACGCAACGACAGACCTTAAAAACAAGATGAAATACTTCAGTCAGACATCTCTGTAAAACTATGCTTCGAGATCCAAAGGGCCTGTGCCAAACAGCAAAAGGGGAGCATCACTGAACTGCCTTATCGAGCAACACTATGCCGCTGTTCTCTCTGTAGTTGGATTATTTACCACCAGTTTGGGGTCATAGTCTAATACCACCTTTCAGACACCTTCAGTGTCAGACCATTTGGGTAATCAGTATTAGTCTCATTGTTCGGGGGGGAGGTTAGGTTTTCTGATTCATCACCTTCGAGTAATATGATAAGGTTCTTTGCTACACACCTTGCAATACAAGCAAAGAGACAACACCTAGTCCTGCACTTTTACCCGTTTCAAAGTGGCTGATTCAGTCACACATTTTGTGGAAAATTTGTCCTCTGACATTAGACCTGTCCCTACATGAACTCAAAGCCGCTTGCTTATCCAACTCCATACTTACAAATATGTAGCAGCTCAGCATTGCCCCCTGCCTGCTGACTGTCCGAGTCAGGCACCTTCATTAAACTCATACAGATCTGCCTACGGTGAATTACTCAACATCAGCACTGATACTAAAAAATGAAGGATTTGTGTAAAAAAAAAAAAAAAAGAAAACTTTTACTTCAGTATAATTCAAGGAAAAATAATGTGTGGGAGAGGGTGGAGCAGAAACTCTGGACTGTTTTATAATTTTATATAAAGAAAATGTAGTTCATTTAACTGCTTTTGATGAATATATGTGTATGTATGTATGTATGCAATAGGTTCATAGAAAAGGATCGACGTGTGTAGAGCTGAATCTGTGTAAATTGTTTAAACTTTTTAAATGGTGAAGCTGATAACAGAACCGTAGAAAGATGTCATATCAATGTTGGTGCATTATAATTTGCTGTACAATTTTCTCTTTTTTTGTAATCACTTTTCACTCTTCTTGTGTCCAGTCAGCACAAAACTGTAGGAGTACGATCCAGTGACTTTCATATTGCACAAATATTTAACCTGATAACCAGACAATTTCAATGAAAAACAGATTCAGATTCAGACAGTTCAACCACTAGACAAAATAGTCTGAAGTAAGGAAGATCAGTTGTGTGATACTGTAGTTTTTTCTTAAACCTAACATAAAGGCAACTTCTTAGCAATGAAGCCTTGTTCGTTTTAGGTCACTGTACAGGGCTGGGCAATAAAACAATATAATACTGGTATCAGGATAGACCTTTTTTTTTTTTTTTTTTATCAAAGGATAGACATTATTAAAGTAACTGTTACTTACAGTAGCAAGTAGGTGATTGGATATTGTAGTATGTTTTTGTACCAAATTGCACTGCTTTTACATGTTTACATGTAAGAAATGACTTATTCAGTAGATATGTAATAAAATTATTCACAGGTTATCCGATGGCACTTTTACAAAATTATACATCATGCTTCATCTGTTTAGTCCTCACCTAGTCCTAATCTACTCTGCTAAACAAATTATAGTTGCATGTACATGTGATGTAAATATGTGTAAAATCAGGCAACTATTCACATATAATTCATAGAACCCGAATTGTTATTTGGATACTAAATCAAGAGAGTGATGTTCAGTTTAAGAAGAAGAAGAGAAAAAGAAATGGCGCTCTACATTAACTCATGCTTTCTGCCTTGCAAAGAGTTTGTTCTCATTTAAATCAAGAACAAACAGGAGACGGACTACTACAGGGCTATGTTAAAGCAGCAGTCGTTGTTTTGGACCGGATTTAATTAGCTATTTTGGTCCATCCCCAGCAAATCTGCCTTTTGAATACAAAAGTGTAACACACCCAGCAACTTGCTTACGAAGATTTTAAACCAGCAGCGTAAGACATGTTACAAATACTTGGAACAGCATGGCCCTGAGTCACCAGGTTATTTCAGTTGTGAGATGGTATAGTAGTTGTATAATAGTCAGTCAACCATTAACAGAACCATGTTGTACCATTATATTATCACAAGTGAGTAAAACCTTTAATGTTACTTCATTCCACAACCATACAATTCATTACACATACACGTACATGCATACATTAATATAGGAACACAAATGTAGGTTTAAGTACAGGTGGATGTAAGCCACCTTCAGGGACATCTTAATACTAGCACATGTACACTTTGAAAGCCAGAGGCCAAATTTCTTTCATTTAACTGAAATCTGAGCAAAAATAATGGCTATATTTAGACAGTTCGTGCACTTATACAAGGTAAGATTATTTGCATACATTAGTTGATCTTTCTTTATACACAGCTAATGTTTTCAAAAGCAAATTATGCCACATTTTAAAATAACTCACATTAATGTTGGGGGTGTCTAACAGGTCTTAATTACACTTACATGGTTAGAAGTTAAAACAAGGCACTTGCTGTAGAATGTATGTTATCAGTTTATATTCTGTTAATCCACAAGAACACAAATTACAGATTCCTGCCAGTCCACATTACCAGCCTTGTGTGGCTTCTTCAAGTTACAGAAAGCTCTTCTACTTCCAGAAAACCAAACTTCTGTTTCCTATTACAGTGAACACACACACACACACGTGATGTAAAAGTCCGTTGCTGTGCACTGCCAAGACTGTGGGTTCTTTCGGCATGCAATCATCCACCACAGGGAATACAGAAAAAGAATGAAACAAAAAAAAAAGAAAAGCTTTCCAACAGCGAAGTCCTCCCACTTACTGCTCACTCAGTTTTTCCGCACACTAACTGGTACAGTATCCAAACCCTGCCAGCCAGCGATAAACCCTTTACGCCCCAGGTTAATTATTCAGTTATTCATTAATTACATTTAGTAATTACTTCATATCATAAATCAAGCATGGTGCTCATTATAATTAATGAATTATTAATCAATTAATTATTTAGTAATTACTATAAGTTAAATCTGTGCAGCTGTGTGCATTTCCGAATGCAAAGACAAGCCCCTAGGAGATCATAAAACTTGCATGTCACAATTAAATAAAACTTTGCAGTTCTTTATAAGGAGAAGGTATAAAACAGAACTGTTCATGTCACCAATAAAACAGACGCAATCTTCATTGAAAAGAAAATCATTTTTATGGTAACAAAAAGTGGTTTTCGAACAAGACATCACAACCTGATTTATTTAGATCTATTCAATCATACAATAAAAAGACATAAAATATGAATAATTGTTTGGGTGTGGGATGAGCACCAAGTGCTAAAATCCACAGAAAAGCATACAATACATTCAATCTAAAAGGCTTGAGGTGTGTCAAGAAAAGGGCATGCATATCATGTGTGACCAAACATGGATGAACGTGAAATACTAGTTTGGGTTGAGCACTTTCCTTTGTCGTATTAAGACAGAACGTGCTCACAAAGCTCAAGAGTTTCACCAAGAGGAGATGGATAAGACTTCTCATGTAGGATTTGGGTCATTAAAAAGATAAGTGCAATGAACAGACCAAGGCACGTTGAAGAAGGTTTAGTTATCTAAGAGAAGACGGTGTTGCGTTGGTTAGAGTCTCCCACTTTTTCAAAGAATATGAAATCCTGCAATGACAAGAGAATGCGAGTCATAAAGCCTGCAATGTGTAGATATAGGTCACCATGACCAATACATTAATATATTTATATATTTTGCTTGTGTGAATTCTAAAAACACAGTGGGCTCTCGAGCACATCCCATTAACAAATGATGTTGAAACTCACAATAAGGAAGCAAGCTCCCATCAGGACAGCTTTCATTTTCACATCCAGGTCCAGAGGAAACTGGATGCCGAAATTGTCTGCGTCAGTGAAAGCCTCCTTCAGTAGTCCACTCCACTGCTTGGTGATTCGACCAATAGACTTTCCTCCATCCTTGCCTTTCAGCTAAGGGGAAACGCATGGATATGAATGAGAGTGTGCAAGCCTGGCTTTATTAATTTGTAACACCAAGTGCACACACAAAGTAAAACTTATTCAAGTGCTTACTCTACACTTACAAATACAGTAAATGAGAAAATAGGATTAATGACCAAGAACTCCTAGTGTGAGGTCACAAATACGAGTTGAAGATCAAGTTACTGTCAGCTCTCTCTATACAACATGCAACACGTTCTCTTATATCAGAATCAATTGCAAAAATACTGTAGCTTTGCCATTAAGATGCTAAAGCGCTCCATTCTTACCTCAAAGACGACATCCCCACAACAGTTGCAGGCCAAGCAGGGACCCTCCAGTTTCATCAGAGTCTCTTTGTTGGCACCCTTGATCGAAAATTTTGGGTAACAGGGATGCCAGTCTTGGGTTACGTAGCCGACGGTGGTGCCAGGGGGCGCCTGCACTTCCATCTTAAGATAATGACATGTACATTGTCAACAGAGCACAGGAGACATCTAAAAACAGGAACTAAACTGTCTCTCCCAGTAATCAGAAGCTGCAGATGGAGGGAGGGAGGGAGAAACTCAAGCATGTGGTAAGTGAAGCAATTAAAGTCACATGCTGGTTTTAAAACTGTACAGGCTTCAGTAGAATCAAACAATACTCAAACATTTTCCCTATGTGATCATAATGTTTTGCGGTATTTTTCCTGTCAAAGACAAGAAACAGTTCCACTATTTTGAATTTACAAGGAAACAAACGAGTACTGTTTATACTAAATTTGAATAAGTAATGACACTACCAAAAACAGATTTATTAGTTTAAAAGATATGGAAATTAACTCAATACACTAAATACACTAGATGTTTAGAATACCCTGGTTAATTAAAGTAGGTATGAAACACAGGGGCTTGGACGGGTTTGAAATTGAAAAGGAATGGAGCACCGACACCCAGGTTACAGTTTCCAATAAGACAACCTAGGGTTACATGCATGTGGTCTCTTTGGTCGCTATAAATTATATTATGGCCTGACTACCATTAAAAGGTACTGCATTGTCATACTTTTATGATCATGCAAGCTGAATTTTCCCTGTGAGTTTCACCAAGAGCAATTCACTTGTTTGAACTTTGGGAAATTATAGTACAAGCTTTCAAAACCTGGATCAATAAATGAACAATTCATATTAACGTGGAGACACTATATACATACTGGATATACGACATCACAAAAACTGCACAATTATGTTCACAGACAAAATTTCAGAAGAGGCAGTATAACCTTCTAGTACTTGCAAGTGTAGACTTGAGTATTGTGCATCATCAAGCACACTTGATTTTCAAGGTACTTCTTACCTGAAGTACAAGTTAGAAAAAAAAACCTTTATAATTTGCTTTTGTTTTTTAAACTGCTGCGAGTCACTCTGACAATCCATCATATCATCGTAAACAATAATAAAAAAAAAAAAAAAAAAGTATTTCTCAACGAGTAAACCACTTTGAACAGACTAAAGCTTTACAGTTTGAAACCCTATAATTTTTTTTTTTAAATGCAAAATTCATCCTTTCTTTTTTTTAATATTCACTTTTACACTCATGCCTTCGTGAATTGCCATTAAAGCATGGCAATCAAAACCAGTGAGTAGAAGCACCTGAAGACTGGATCTACTCAACTACTTGATAGTAGGGTACATAAGGGGGGGGCATCACAACTGATGTATTTTAAGTAATATCCATTAAAATAATGCTTTCAAGTTATTTATTCCATATCAAGGATTGAATGTCAATGATACTGTACACTATATTCAATCCAGTAACTAGAAGATTCATAAAAAGCTCTTTGTGCAAGCATAAAGTATTTTAGAGCCAATCAGACTGCAATCTTGAGGATTCTGACGCTTATGACCAGTATAGTGTAAACAAGATTAAATCACCTACACATCCAAAAACTCATCCGAGCAGCCCTCATACACGCATACCTCTTGCATGCAGCAGGGGCACCAACAGGAGGCGCAACGAAAAGGGCGGATCAGGCGTATGACCTCGCGGTCTGTGTTGTCTTTAATCTTCATGTCAAAGCTCCTCAGCGAGCCACAGCAGTTCCGTGTGCAGCAGTCATTCTTCTCTTTGGCCTTGTAGATCTTCTGGCCCATGCTGTTCTTGATCACGTATTGATTGTTGGTCTCAAAACCGATGAATGCTGAGGGACAAAATGAAGCAGTTCTACATAATTACAGCACTACACAAGGGCTCAAAAAGTAACTATGGTTTTCAGTCAGACTTATTGAACAATTCAGCTCAAGAATTCAGTGGGTGTTTGCCATTCAGGATTAGACAGTCCTCGATTTTTCCAATCGCCTTATTCTGCATAATTTCGCTGAAAGAAGATGCCGACTCAGCTCACGTTGCCTTTACTGTAAATAATCAGGTTGAAACTGGTATAAACAAACTCACCTTCCAACAACTCCACTTTCTGGTGAATCAGGATCTGGTCGATCTGAAATTTTAAAAGTGACCACGCCTGGTTACTTAATGAACCCATGGAAGCAAGAAAGTAATAATTAACAGAAAAGAAAGCAGAATTACCTGTGTTAAATATTCCAGACCTGGTGGTACCCCCACTGGCACTGATAAAGGTGTTGCTGCAGCAGGGCCAGAGGGTGATGGAGCATCACCTAAAAGTACAACAGCAGCAATCTGAGTTGCTAAAACAATGTCATCCATACACTAAGAAATCTAGCTCCCTAAAGCATTCTTCAGCTTGTCCCTTAAAAGATGCCATTTAGAATCCTACGACAGAGGGTTTCCCTTTGAGAAAGGACTACAAGTAGAACCAGACTAGCCAGTAAAGCACCCTTAACTATTCAAGTACTCTTCAGGTACATCATAAAAGGTGTGGTTTTAAGAGTAAATAACCTTAAAATCACAAATCATCACACTTCCAGTGTACAGATTCCCTACCATTTGTCTACCACAGTCCACTTTGTGACATCACACATTAACGCAAAAAAAAATAACCATCACAAGCTCTTGATATTTGCCTCCGTATGCAGGCATCTGGATTGGTTGCTGTGGTGGCCCGGCCGGGCCTGGCTGGTATATGACTGGTTGATTCGGCATGGGATGATTGCCCATGTAGAATCCTGGAGCTGGGGCAGCGGAACCAGGCTCCCCATAACCCGGTACTGGGTAAGGGGCCACAGAGTCACCCATTTGGTTCATAGGGTATGGTGCCTGGTATGGAGATGGATAACCTGATCAAAAGAGAGAGAGAGAGAGAGAAAGAAAAAAAACAAGATTATTAATTTCAGGACAGGCAGGCATTGTGGTGACCTTACCAAGCGAATCTATAGGTGTTGTGCAATGTTTAAAGGAGAACAAGAGGTCACCACATCAAAGAGGATGTAGGAGTGCTTTTCTTCACTTTTCTCTCAGGTGTCAACGATTGTTAAACATGCATTATATTCTTTGACAGGGCTGACTGATTAGACGGTGCCAAATCAGCTGGACTCAAACCATTTTAAACAATGTCAAGTAACAAAATGCAATTCTGTAGGCTTGTCTGTTTCAGAACTTACAGCATGGGGAAACTTTTCCACCTTTGGGTGTCTTGGAAACAACGAGCATATACCCAGATGGAAAATGTTTCTATTACTCGGGTAACCGTCTTTCCAACTAGTTGTAATGAACACATCCTTTGATCACATTGCTAATTCCATAGGGTGTTTGTCCTTAAATTGCTTTTGCTCAAGGAGAATAAAACCCTTGAATTTTTACTATAAGACTAATTTATTATTTTTGACCAAAAGTTACAATGTACATTTCCCCAATTCTAATACAAATTCTCTTAAAAATCGACAAATTCCAAATGTGTTTCACTTAAGAATGCTTGACGCATGAATGGAAATTTACTTTTTTTTTTCCTCTCTAAAGCTTAAACACAGGTTTTTGTGAGATTCTGTGTAAAACAGCCATGAGCTGCCTGATCCAAAATACAATCAGGTTACACCAACTCCTTAAACGAGCACAGTGGTGCTACTAACATGAGCCCTAATGGGATTTGAGAAGTCACTTGACTGTCCCTGCGACAGCGGAATTCAGCCCTGTAGAACTAGAGACGACACTGTTTTCCAACTGGTGACAGGCTGAGAGAGACACAGCTCTATTGTTTGCTCAAATGCCCTTTTCAAGCGGACCTGAAAAAAAGTTTTGTGGGTCGTAATGATTTAATAATATATACGAAGTAGAAAAAAGTTGTTTGGAACACTAGGACTATACAAGGGTACTTCAAAAAGTTCTCTGCCTCTCCCAGAAAACTTTACAAGAGAAAGATTTGTTCTTGCATTACTGCATTATTAACAGTCTCCTTTAACTTCAATGCAATTTGTTCGTCGATGTTCAAGGTTCACTATCCATTCGCTGAAGGTAGTCACATCCTGAGCATCCAGATACTTCACAACAGCATAGACGACTTCCTCACTCTGAAAATGGCAACCATGCAAGTAGGATTTCAGTTTTTGAAACACAGGTCAGATGGTGCCAGGTCAGGTGAGTAAAGTGGACGGGGCAACAGTTCAAAGCCAAAAACGGCTGGTTCTTCCACTGCCACCAGTGCTGTGTGTGGACGGGTGCCTTGTCCTGGAATAACAGCATGCCAGCTCAAAGCTTTCTTCTCCTTGTTTCTTTGATTACCACAAACATTTGAAAACATTTTTTGGGGAAGTAGTAAGTAAAGCTTACATGATATACAATACCTTTATAACTTTATTGTACCCTCATAAAACACTCTGATTACCATCTCTAATCATTCTTCATGGCAATTAAAAATTCTTTACTTACACAAAATCTTACAAAAGTCTTGAGATAAGCAATCATTATCGGTTTATGCTTAATCACCAATAAGCAGCTTATGGTTAAAAATAGGATTAAATGCATATGGCCATAGTCATATGAATGCAAATATAACAAATGCAGACTCAAAACGGACAGAGATGCATCTGTCAGAACTGCTTTAAGGTATATGGATGAAATAACAGTTCTTGAGCAATAATCTCAGCCCACAAAACTTTGAATGGCTGTGAAAAGTCCCACAGCAGCCCCAAATTAAAAATCAACCCCTTGACTCAGCAGCACAAGGCTGCACTAAAAAAAAAACCTTGTGTACGATTAAATTAGCAATTAACAAGTAAATTTGAGATATTGTATTTTGATTGTATTTTGTAAAATATTCCCGTAACGTGTGAAAATTCTGAATCTTGATTTCTGAAATGTTAACATTTTGAAACAATTTTTAAAATGTTCATGGCAAGACAAAGCACATTCAAGTCATAGAGAAGTAAATCTGTAGGTTGTGGCTTTAATCCATGTTGACCTATGATGGATGGGACGTAATCACAACATGTTCCAAATGTCTCTTCGCTCTACTTTGGCACGACACATATACAGGTCCTTCTCAAAAAATTAGCATATTGTGATAAAGTTCATTATTTTCTGTAATGTACTGATAAAC
>JAQMCW010000001.1:11279997-11300628 GCA_030068335.1 Chrysichthys cranchii
ATTTACACCCCCCCACCCCAAAAAAAAAATCAGCTAGTTGATTTTTGGTCAAAGTTGTGATTTTTGCATATGTTCTGTATCTAGCTATACAGTTTATCACAGTTTTGTTCTTTTTATATCAGCACCCCCTAATGAATTTCATAAGTTGGCTCCTATGCTTCAGAAGAAATAAAATTTGCTGACAGGTTGTGTACCTTTTATGAAAAAGGGCACTAAATCCTTTCACCATAGTTAGTTATTATTGATTAATAACTCTGATAAAGCAGTTACTGAAAAAGACTGAATAAATTCTGATGAATGATTAGAATGAAAATAATTACACACATTTTTACTGTGATAAAAGTAATGGCATATAAAACAAATTTCATAAATGGAAGGACTATAAGGAGTTACCTGTTTAACGTTTTCTTTTTTGGTTGTAATATGTTTAAGACATTCACACACTTTACTGGGATAAATATAGTGCAAGTTTTCCCCCCTCAAATAAGATGTAAAGGTAATCATCATAAGCAGCAATGTCACAGAAAAAAAAAACTATGTACAGTAACAGAACAATTCACTTATAAATATACTGTGCCATGTTTGAGTTGATTTTTTTTTTTTTTTATAAACCTGGTATACAACTAACTAAATATTTATTTAGCAATTCCATCCAGCCTTTTCCTTTGTCTTTCATGCATTGTTCCTCAATTATCAATCTTGTAATAAAGTTGTGTGTGAATGTTTGTGTAAGCTACACCAAAGTAAAATCTTCCACTAGATTTAGAAAAGTTTCAGAAACACTGCTTTTCATTATACTCTTGTGTATAAAGCTGTAACGTAAAATCATGTTCTTGACAACTCATTTGCTCATACTGACATCCATGAAATGTAATAAAAGTTAAAGAATGTAGACACCTAAGAGCGCTAAAGAATAATGGGAAGAAAGACAGCACTGGAAGTTATTTTGACTCACTTCTATGCCAGTAAAAATATTATGTAATGTAATGGCACCTGAAAAGCTCAAAATCTAGACATGAATTACAGAGAAGGTGAATTAGGTGTCAGTTAAATGAGCTGACATGAAATCAGCGGAGGAAAAAAAAGCTCTACATTGTGTCCACGTAATCATGCATACCGAACACATCACAAAGGGAAACACATTTCTAAATTCTTTTAAATGATGTGTGTGCAAACAGAACCAGTTTATCACTAACCTTTCATCATCTGAGGAAAGTCATACCAGTCTTTAAATGTCCTCACGCTGTCTTCAGTCATCTGAGGCATTTGTTTAAGTGTGTGCAGACAGACCGGCCCGTCCTCCATGTATACGCCAACAGTTCTTTTTTTTCTTAATTGAAAATGTCTAGGTTTATTTGTCCTGATATTTGGTTTAGTCTTGCTCCACTTCCTTTATTTTTATACTCTAATTAATAAAGGGCACCTGTTAAAAGCTGTAAACAGAATAAAAACAAGCAATTTAAGCTCCAGCGGATTTTCCATATATAAACGTGCAGTAATCCATGCAAATTATATGCTGTGATGTCAATCAAATCAAAGTTCACATTAGTTGAAGTTCTAATGCCTAAATGAACATACTCAGGAGCACGAATAGGAAATGAATGTTTTACAGGATTTTCATGAATGCCAAATTTCTTATGAGTAAATCTGTTTGTATCCTGCTTGATAAATTAAGCCCATTGTCCTGTGGTTACACAACGCAGGAGTTCACAAAAGTGCGCTCAACAGCTTGAATAATGAGCAGATGTGCTAAACTGTGCTAATTAGTAGAGGATAATGATGTGGTAATGGTTTATTTTAGAGACATGTTACTTATGTCCCTTAATGGAATAACTTGATTTTTAATTTAGTCAGGATGTTTTGTTTTTTTTCATTTTCCACATACATATAGTTGACTGGAAAGTGTGCACAACCCAAAGGAAAAAAACAAACAAACAAGGTATTTACAGATGTTCCTTAACTAATATAAGTAGCAAAAATGTGCTTGCTGAACATCCCATTACAGAGTTATTCCCCCTTTGCTGTTATAACAACCTCCACTCTTCTGGGAAGACTTTCCACTAGAATTTGGAGCATGGCTGTGGGGGTTTGTGCTCATTAACTCACAAGAGCTTTAGTGCGAACAAGTGTTGATGTCAAGCAAGGAGTCCTGGGAATATTCTTAGTGAAACATGTCTGTTTAAAAGTTTTGCATTTTGTGTCTCAATGTGACAAATAATCTCTAATAAATTCTATGTCTGTCTACCTTTTTTTAATTATACTGTGCAACCTCTTTTTTTTTTTTACCCTCTCTGTGGATTCCTGACTCATTTGCCACTCTTTGTTCATGACATGTTACAACTTGGTCAAGTTGCTTGACCAGTCTTTTGAATCAGGTGCTGAAACAGGCAGTCTAAACAAACCATTTCACTTCTTGCTTTTGATTCTCCCATCCATTATCTAAAATGCCTATTCGTAAACCTCATGAGACCTCACAGTCCTCATACGAGGATATCACATTTTCCTCCAACTACAGTGTGTAAGATCCTCATATGAGAACCATTGGGTATTACTCTTTGGCCAAAAGTCTTTGTTTCATGCCATTGATAATGTTCCATAGTTATCAGGTGTTAAAAACTGAAACTGTGAGGAGAAATTACAAGGCACACAACATTAGCGTTTGGGTCTGAGGAGGATATAGATCACAGGGAAGATGGAACCAAATTCAGATGACTTTTGGTGAGAGGTAGGGTCCACCCTGGGCAGGTTGTTAACCCATCCTAGGGCTAACACAGAGATGAACAACCGTCCACACTCAGTTGACCAAATCTGCCAGTCTTTGGACTGTGGGAGGAAACCGGAGCACCCAGAAGACACCTGCGCTAGAGAAACAGCAAACTGTGCACCATGACCCCAATCTGCCGGCAGGTTCAAAACCAGAACCTTCTTTCAGTGAGGCCACAAAGCTAACCACCATGACACCATGGTTTGGATCTTTCCCAGTTTAATGTTTTGCATTTTCTGTTGTCTTGTTGCAAGACATCACGTCACGTTCATGGAAATTAATTTCCCAAGTTTGAAGAAAAAAGAAAACAACACAAAACAAGGTTAAACCGAGGTGCACTGAGCTGCACATCATAATATTGCACATCAATCAGACTAAAGTGATGACACACATCCTGTTTGTGAAAGCCAGATGAAATTCTAGCCTTCAGCTCTACGTGGTGTCAGGGAATATCAATCTGTGGTACTTTGTAACCTTTGGGGAATATGAACTGTCTGTCGGACTTGTCTTTGGGGCGTTATTATTGATGTTTCTATTCGTAAATGCCAGTAAACAAACCTCAAGGGAAACGTTTGCGTCTTTACGGAAGTGACGTAGGTTTCATCCTGGCACTGTGCAGCGCTCTTCCGGGTTTGGTTTTGAAGTGTTTCTTAGCAGTGACTGAGCTGCACCCTTCAGTGGTGAGGAGGGAAAATACGGTATTTAGCAGCTGCAGCGGTTGGAGCATTTTGTGCCCCGGTTGTGGACAGGATCTCAGGAGGCTTCAGCAAGTCTGCTGCTCAGCGTTATCAGAGCGCCTCACCGCTGGCTGCCTAGCTGTCATGTTTTGGTTGGTTTGTTTGGCTAGTTAGTTAGTTAATTAAGCGGGACACTTAAAATCCAACCCGGCTTTGTGGACTAAAGAGAAACCTCACTATGTACTTTTAGTTCCTGGGTGGATGTTGGGTTTGTTTGTTTTTTTTTTTTTTACCGCTTTAAGCACCGAGAGCCTTGTGAAAGAGGACTGATGTTCTGCGGCTCTTGAGGAGACTCCAGGGGGTAAATGAACGCGCGGATCTCGGGAGGTTTCAGCTACCGGACAAGTGATTTTACACGGAACTTTTGGGCTGTTATGGGTGACATGTTAAAGACTCGGCAGTGCCTGCTGTGTGTCCGCACTTTCTTTGGCGTCACGTCCAAGTTATGGAGTTTCTTTCTGTACATTCTGAGGAAACCGCTGAGGACGGTGAGTAGGTCATGTTTGCGCCAGCTTCACTTGCAACAAGCACACTTCTGTGGGCACTTTCAGCCTCACGCCTACGGCTTTGTGGGAAAATCACGGAAAAGTTTACCAACTCGGTGCAGGTGTGAAAAGCTCCTCCTCCTCCGACATTCACACCTGTTCATCTAGCCAGTAATTAAAGACAATCTCACGTGCATGTGTAGGGAAAGACTTCTAATGATAACTTTCCTTCAGCCATGAACTGCGGTAAAGTACATCTGTCTTCTGATTGGCTGGAGGCACACGCCCCGCCCACTTTGAAAATCAGTAGTGTACAATTACAGTTCTGTTTTTACAAACTCGAGCTTAGACGATTCAGGACTAGATGACCTCTGGACAGGGTTCGCAGGGTTTAGTTTTCCGTTAAAATCCTGTACAGGTTTGCAAGTAGTTATTTACAGCGAGAATACTGCTCAGAATAGGCCTATGTGCACCTCTTTAAGTCAAGGGAACCTTTAATTGTAAAAGAAATCCCACGGTCTCCTTCAGTACTTCAGTACATTTCATTAAGATCATCTTTAGGCCTGATTTGTTTTTCAGTCAAAGAGCTTTGAATTAAAGCAAAGGTTGGTTAATAGCTCTAGGGTGATTTTATAAGACGCATAATAACTAATAGTTTTGGGGGTATGACTTACATCTTTTTAACAAAAACAACAAAGAAAGGGTACAGGCCTGCTGGGTATGGTGCATGGAGCCAACTTTAAAAACTACAGTTTTCGAAAGGCAGAATTCACAAACAATAGTTTACAATATTGACTACAGGTCAAAAGTCATCATTTTAAGCATTACATTTACTCTAAATATTTAAAGTTGTTAAGAGGACACAAAAAGAGTCACATACATTTCTTATGTGATTGATTTGGCACTGTTGCTCCACGTACTCACAAAATGTTGCACATAAACAGGAAGCTGCAAAATCTCCCAATCCAGAAAATCACACAACAGTGTGACCTGTTTCATTATTTTGTTAGTTTTGTTTTTTATTCTGCCTAATTTGCCATGCTTGCAATGCAGTCTAATAAGGCATAAGAAAAATTCCCAGTGTTCATGTAGTTTGATGTGCCTTGCAGGATGTTAATGATTTACAAATGTAGTGTTGGGCATGTAAAATGATCTAGCATTTAATATTTTGTTCCTTTTCAAAATAAGTTCAAGGCAAATAGAGAAAGGCTTACCATGCTTGGTTCTCATATTTACTTGTAAATGCCATGTTGTGTTATTAGAGGCTTACTAAAAACTCACAGTTTTACATAGTTGGCATGCATCTCCTATAGAAAATGAGGCGGTATGTGTTTGTTTTTTTTTGTTTTTTTAACCGCCTGAATATATTAATTTCTGTTGTTACAGGAAACGCTTAAACCACAACAATAGTGTGTTTTGTATGCATGTTTTACAGCGAGATCCTCTCTCCCATTTTAAAACTGGCTAACAGTATTGAAACAGTACCACGTTACCACTGCAGTGGTTGGCAATTTAAATCGAGCTTGGTCTATGCTAAAGGGTACATTTTGCCCAGGTCAGGAGCTTCTGAGGAGAGATGAAATAAACATGCGTGAAAGGACATATAATTCACACGTGCGTCAGCAACCCGAGTCAGCTACACTATCTATAGCTCATACTATGCAGAATTAGACATTAAAGGTGTAGTTTTTTCCATTTCACCAGTTTTCTAATCTATTATAATTAGTCTGAATGGGTCGTCTGTCTTTAAACTTAAAAGTTTACTATGTAGGGTTTAGCTGATTGCAACCAAATGAATGCCTCGCCCTTACCCCTCTCTTTCCAAATGTGTATTTGAATATATGGTGGCCCTCAGGTGCCTGAAGTTTACTTCCAAATACAGTGGAACCTTGGATTGCGAGTAACTTGGGCTGCGAGTATTGACTCCTGTCAGTCACCCTGTAACCAGACCGCTTTCAAGTGGGATGGGATGATGTTTGGTGTATATGAATCTTATGACCTATAAGTTTCTTGCCTATTCTGACCCTACACCCCTGACACAAGATTGTCAGGACAATTCGCAACAGCCTGGAAACACTGTTCTTTCTTCCATAACTTAACTATATACATATATTTAAATTTTTAAGAAAAATCCTGTGCAACAGAAGTTTATTAAAGGCAGAAACATTGTCCACTACTAAGCAGGGGTTACAGTCAGGTTACAGTCAACATCTGATGGGGTCAGCTGGGCTCACAGACTTTGTTTTAAGTGCATTCAGTATGTGTCCAGCCCCCAAGGGCTAGAACAAAGCCTCCCCTTTAAAACACCATTCACCCTGACTACCCCTACTATTTGCCCCTGCATTCCCACCAACTCCTGCCCTTAAAGCTAAATTTAGCTTGAGAGAGAAACATTCAGGGGGAAGGAACAGGGGACAGAAGTATGAAAGGGAATGGAAGAAATGGTGGGAAGTCTGAGGTCATGGCCCTTATCTCCCAGCTAGTTCATCATTTTGTTTTTGTCTCTATGAACGTTTTATGTTTTGATAACATGGAAGACGTAATCCACAAAATGTTTGTGTAAATAGAAACAACACAGCATTAGACAATTCCCAGGAATAATAATTTATTTTTTAAATTAATGCCCATTAGCGCATACGTCGGGATTTTTCCGAATTGCATTGCTTTCCTAATGTGTTTTTCACTTCCTATGGATTCTTCAGCTCTTTTATAGTCAACATTGGTAGTAATACTATAATACCAAAAATAATTTTGATTTAATGCATGTGATTTGAACATTGAATTTGTGTAGTTTTACTTTTGACCAATAATCTGTAATGGACATGAGTCTTTCCCGATCAAAAGGGGAAACAAATCATTTCAATTCAATTTTATTTTATTTGTATAATGCTTCTAATGTTTTGCCATTGCCACACTTAAAATTTGTAAAGCATCAACTTTTCTAAGATTGTATATCTGAAGTCTGTGATGTACTGAATTCTCTTTAACTGCTTTATCAGTTTCCTTGTCCCCCCTCCCTTCTTGTTCTAGATAATCCAATATCAGACGGTGCGATATGACATCTTCCCCTTGTCACCCTTGTCTAGAGCCCGACTCAGTGAGTATCTGTCTTTCTCTCCTCCCTTACAAAACTGTTAAGAGAGTTACAGTGGCCTGTGAACTAGGAGCAATATTCATTTCAGGTCAGTTTTATTTGTATAGCTCTTTTAATGATGGATATTGTCACTAGGTGGCATTACAGAAATCCAGGGCTAGCTCTAGATCCTGAATGGTGAACATGCAACTTTTGATATGAACGAGACCTAAAAGGAAAACCAGTCCTATATGAGCGGCACGGTATCACTGTGGTATTGAGTGGCAGTCATCTTGAAGAATGCTGGACATACAGCAGTAGTGTCTATCTGTCTATCTGTCTATCTGTCTATCTGTCTATCTGTCTATCTGTCTATCTATCTATCTATCATCACTCTGAGTGCTTTAGCTACGACAGAGTATTAGGGCCACACATGAAGAGGAAATGTTTTTTTTTTTGCCATGACTAGATTAAAGTCGACATGCCGACGTTAAACTCAAAATGTTGAGAATCAAGTTGAACTCAGACCGATCGATTGGCTGACGACTCAACACGCCTCGTGTAGATGATTTGGCCAAATTGTGCTTCAGAATCAGGTTTAGCAATAAAGAAATCCTCGCTGTTTAGCGCAGAACCACAGTGTGATCATTAGTGTAAGGACACTAAAAAGGTTGTGCCGAAAACTTTGTTTGTTCAGAAGGAGAAATCAAACAAACTTGGAAGAAGTGGTAACATTCTTGCAAACTGAAACTGCTGGAAATGGGCAGAGGCAAGGATATCGATGGTTACACCTGCATGCCAGACAGAGAGGTTATGTTGGATCGCAAAATACAATAAGACAATTGGTCAAGTTGCTTGATCCTGCAGGTGTGTGTGCATGTCTGAGACTGCAGCTGTGGAGCGGTTGCTCTCTCACCGAACTAGTTTTGAATCTCGAGATTAAAGTCGACTTTATTCTCGAAATTTCGAGTTTAATGTCGACATATCGACTTTAATCTTGTCATGGCAATTTTTTTTTTTTACTTCATGTGTGGCCCTAATACTCCGTCGTATTTAGTTCTGTCCATTTCTGTGATTAGGGAATCAAAAAGAGCAACAACACAATCAAATAAGTCCCTAATCATTTCCGATTTAAAACATTAGGTAACTGGATGTTAGAAGATGCACCTAAGACATCCTTGTAGTTAAGGCTACTAGATCATCATATGTGGAAATGGAAACCTGGAAATGTTTAATTCCAACTTTCACCTAGCTATGTTATGTCTCTCTGATGGGTGTATTATGTTTCCAACATATGCTATGAGGCTAAGTGTTGTTTTTTTTTTAAATAAATTAAAAAAAAAATTATATTCAACTGGATTTTTCTCTAAAGATCGTAGACGGTTACAAAATACAAAATCAGCAGCCGAGTGCCGTGACAGCAGCAGATGTACTCCTACATACTGCAGTCTATAGAGGACTGAATGGGCAGTTGCTGATTAACATGTAAAGCTAGGCTTTGTTTTGCCGAACTGTGTTCAGCAGCTGTAAAGGGGTCAAATACAGTGATGGAAGATTTTGTATATATGCAACAGTTTCTATTCAAAATGTGTGTGTTTGCATGTTTTGCAGATGCAGTAAAGCGGAAGATTCTGGTTTTAGACCTCGATGAGACATTAATTCACTCTCATCATGATGGGGTTCTGAGACCAACAGTACGGCCTGGCACGCCACCAGACTTTATCCTTAAAGTAAGAAATGCATTACCTAAAGTTAACATATTCAATGACGCATTAACAGCAACGACACAGCTGAGACCATAGTTCAAAGAAGCTGTGATGAAATTCTGCGATAAATTTCAGTGAGTAAAAAGTGGTCAAAACGAGAACAAGATGTCTGTCTGTATAAAATCATCCCAGTGAGAGGTCTATTGTCCTGAATGTGCGCTGTGCTAATGTAATTTTTTTAATGTTATTAAAAAATTAAGTACAAAGAACTATTTTATCACCTGATTAACTTCCAGATTCACCTTCAACTTTAAGTGACTGTGGCCTGGAGCCAGGGGACGAGATATCAAGTTTCTAAAAGGATTTTGCTCTTTCAGTATTGTTGCCCTTGTATTAATACAGCAAATTGTGTTTGGTTTTTTTTGTAGGTTAGAGTAATTCAAATTGTGTCTTAATTCCAAAATCACACATCCTATACAAGTGTATGCTTTCAGCTATGTGGCGAAAGTTTGGGAAAGAACCACATGTGGGTGAGATGGTCAGGTGTACAAATATTTTTGATACATACTTAAGCCAACCTCTATTTTTTTTCACATTACTGTCTAGTTTTTGTTGTTGTCCTCAGACTCGGGCATTATCATGCTTCCGAAATAACTTTCAGTGGTTTGATGAGCAAAATTTGAATAATTTATCTTTTAAACAGAGTTTAATGTATTTTCACCATGCAGCTAATCTCTAATACCTTTTTTTTTATATATATATTTTTAGCAGTATCATCACCTGGCTATCTCAAAGCAGCCTGATGTACCCAACCCTAATAAAGCTTTCCTCTTGTCCCTCTCTCCTCCTCTTGTTTTGGTTTGTTTTTAGGTTGTTATAGACCGCCACCCAGTCAGATTCTTTGTGCATAAAAGACCCCACGTGGACTTCTTCTTGGAGGTTGTCAGTCAGTGGTACGAGCTCGTAGTGTTCACTGCTAGCATGGAAATTTACGGCTCTGCAGTAGCAGACAAACTGGACAACAACAAAGGCATCCTGAATCGCAGATACTACAGACAGGTGACTGTCTGAAATGGCTACCTCGCTCACTGTTCACTATAGACTGTTCTATATAAAGCTCTTCAAGGCCACAATGAGGCAGACACTGGACCAAATGTAGACCACACTTGCATAAGGGTGCACAGCAGACACATCTTTGTTTACAAGTTAGAAGGTCTGAATTACCTGGCAAATTGAAACCAAGATATAAAACAAGATTTTCTGTATTAAATGCAAACCTACTTGTGGGCTTTAGAGTTCATTAAACATCGCTTTTACTTGGATTTATATTCTAGGTTGGGTTATTTCGTATCTTCCCTGACAATTAAAATTTCCAGCTGAAAGAAATCTCTATGGATTATAGGAAAACTATGCGTGGTGGACTACAGCACTATAAAATAGTTGACATCCAAATAGTGCATTATAACAGTTAATAGGGAATGGATTCAGACAATCCACATCTCTCATGCCATATTACTCACATTGTTGTTTATTTTGCATTTATATTAATTCATGCCTAAAAGGTGTAATAAAACATTCATTTCCTTAGTGTGTGTGTGTGTGTGTGTGTGTTTTTCAGCATTGCACGCTGGATTTGGGTAGTTATATAAAAGACCTGTCCATCATTCATGGTGATCTTTCCAGTATAGCAATTCTTGACAACTCACCTGCAGCATATCGCAGCCATCCAGGTAAGATATCAATCTCTTCATATCTAGTGTATCTCATGACTATCTGACTATCTTTATTACTTGGTCTCATTTCTTTTTGAAATACAGGTGTGTGTGTGTGTGTGTGTGTTTGTGAATGTGCGAGAGCGAGCGAGTGTGTGTGCACATGTGTACATAGTCAGGCTATGTCCACAGTAATATGTTTTAACTTTAAAATGGTGTTTTATGATAAAATGATCTCCGTCCAGATGAGCGTTAGAGAAATAATCTCCATTCATAGTAACGCCTGAAAACGCACATCACATGACTGTTCACATACACTGGGCATGCGTGTGCTGGTGTAAACAGGAAGCAGATTGTCTACTTTGCAGTTGGTTGCCTAGTTGATCGCTTGAATAATAGCTTTCTTCCTGCGTTTGAAGCATTTGTAGCATTGTAAAATGCAGAAATTACCTGCACAACAGCTGCTAGCAAAGACAACAAGGCCAGCAATGCTTGTAATTCGTTTTCCATGCTGCATTCTCCACTGGCAGTCGAGGCTGATTGTGTTTGATTTCTTCCGGAAAAGGGCCTGGTGATAAGAGCCTGATGAATCAGGGAAGGATATGTCCTGACTGATAATATCCAAGCGTGGGCGTCTGTGTCATCGTTTTTCAAAAGCCCCCATTTTTCCCTAGACCTCTCTAAAACATAACCCCTGGACTTTTCAAACTAAAACGGGGCCAGCAGCATTTTCATAACTCTTCATTTTAGGGGCTCGAAAACTCTGGAGTAGTATGGGCGTCGAGCATAAATTTAGCAGCAGTGATGCATTTTTAAACTGAAACATATTAGTGCACACATAGCAGCAGTTCTACAGGCACGTGCCTGTATGGTCAACACATGATCCTGTTAATTCACATAGTACTTGAGAAGCATTTGAAAATATGAAATGGTTGCGTTGTGTTCAACAGTATTGGAGTCTAGAAACGACCTCAATGCATAATGGTGCTCTGGAAATCTTCTGCACATGGTATTGTTGGTACAAAAGATATAAGGAGATGCATAATTTCTGTCAAAACAATACCCTATTAAAACATATGGATGGTGTTTATAATGACTTGCTGGATTTCAGCAACATGAGTAGCTTTGTGACATGAACTCTCTTTGGGGCTCGCAACTATGTTGCATTTCCTGCTGCCTTAAAATATTCCAAGCTTAAAATGTCACTTATTTAGTGGCTGCAAAGTCACACAAGGACATGACAGAAAAATAGCTGCCTTCTTCCATTAGTGGTGAATTTCTTAAGTCTGTTTATTCCTTTTTTTTTTTTTAAATATTTTTATTATTGTTATATCCTGAGGCTGATTATATGTTCAAAAGGGTATGATGGGAACCAAAGAGCAAAGTAAAAGAAACTCTCAACCCTTTAATAACACTACATGTTCTTCAGTCTGTAATTTATATTAAGATTAACTTAAATGAAATTAACATTGTATAGAGCCACTCTTTGGTCCAGGTTTAGTCTGAGTGCTATCTTTGTATTATGCACACAGACCCTTTATTCTAGCCCAGTTTTGCACCATAAATGATTTATTTTTATTCTCCACAGATAATGCAATACCTATAAAATCATGGTTCAGTGATCCCAGTGACACAGCACTTCTTAGCCTTCTGCCAATGTTGGATGCACTAAGGTGGGGATTTGAGCAGAAATAGCAAACCATCATTTTTCTGTTGAGTACCCGTCATTCTTTGTTTAAAATGTCTTCTTTCTACAGGTTCACAGCTGATGTTCGGTCCGTCCTTAGCCGAAACCTGCACCAGCATCAACTTTGGTGATGGTCCTACTGAGAGATGTTGCGTTTTTAACTTCTTCCCATCTAGACACTGTCCCTCAGGATCCGAGCCCTCTTTCGTACAGCACCAGCGCAAATAGGTCCAAACTGGACTTGCTTGAAGGAAGTAAAAAAAAAAAAATAAAAAAAAAAGACATTGGGATCTTATTTACCCTTGGTGTCCGTGCCATATTCATACTGGAGTATTGAATTTCTTCTGGAATACTATATAAGGACTGCATACAAACTCAGGAGCATCGAGGCAAAGCCCTGAAGAGACTGTTTTATTCGTAATACGGTGCCACGGTTTTAATATGACAGACTTTAGATGAGTCTGCTTTTCTCAGGTTATTGGTGATGGCCAGTGCTCTTCACCATGAACATGTGGATAAGAGAATACAAAGAACAGCAATTTGGAGTCCTTGATTCAAACTCACCTTTCTTTCTCTTGAGTGACGTCTTTGTAGCCACTTGCTTGAGAAAGTGGGAGTCAACGGGTACTTTTTTTCTTTCTTTTTTTTTTTTTTTAAATAGGGCAACAAGAATCCATTTTTAAATTCTGGAAAATACTTGATGGCTGAGCATTGAGACAACAATTATTTTAAACTAATTTGTGATGCAACCCATTTAAATTTAAGGGGGGAAATTGAAAATGATTGGGCTGTTGTTAAGGTGCCATTATGGGTTATGCATTAATAGACAGATGGCAGTTTTATGACAGATATGTAGAATGTTCTCCTCATCTTATTCTTTAGGAAATCTATACATTTTTCATGATTCATCATTTTTATGAAGCCAGAAAATGTTTCTTTCAGACACATTTAGAAAGACATGCAAGGAATGAGTATTGTGTTGTAAATCTGTATAAGTGTACTGAACAGATGGCGAAGCAATCGCCACTATTTTGATTTTGTTTTTATGTTTACCCAGTCGATAGTAAATGATATTCTGCTCATGTCTCAGGGCAGCTCCTTTGCACTCCAGTCCTGAGATTAATAAAACACATGATGGTGTAAAGTTTGGCTGGTTTTTTTTATTTATTTATTTATTTTATTGGCTGCAAGTAAACCATTATTTGATGAAATACAGTATGTACTTTAAATCACTGTAGGTCAGGGTTCTAGTTACCTAATGCCATATGCTGAGTGCCGAATTTCAGAATTTACTGTGCAAAGGTCACATTTATTTAATTTTTTTTTTTTTTTATTAGAAATTTTGTTTTAGATATTTCTTTTTTTTAACTTGTGCATTATTTGGTCAGTTAAAAAAATTATTTCCGAACATTTAGTTTTCCAGCAAAAATCAAATAGAAAAATGATAGTGTGTCAGAAAAGAATGTAACATATTACACAATTACAGTGGTGCTTAAAAGTTTGTGAACCCTTTAAAATTGTCTACATTTCTGCTTAAATATGACCTGAAACATCACATTTTCACACAAGTCCTCAAAGTAGATAAAGGGAACCCAGTTAAATAAATGAGACACAAAAAAAATTAACTTGGTCATTTATTAATTGGTGAAAATGATCCAATATTACATATGTCAATATTCATATCTGTAGTGACTACTGCCAACAAATATAGACTTGGTTTAGTTCAGTGCTCCTCACTGCTCTTTATAATAGATATTTAAAATGTAGGAAATGTTTAATTTCATTATTTCTGAAGGCTTGTACAATATTTTTACATGTGCCTAAGACTTTCCTCACACTACTGTACATTTGGGCCACATGTGGCTTTTATTTGGTACATTTGACCCATATGTGGTCTGGCTGAATGAACCTGAGCTAAATCTGAATATGTCTAAAATTAGTTGGAAATTCTCATTTGATCACTGCTGGTTTTTGAGGAATAAGGCCATGATCACGACACACATGTGTGGCCTACAGGATTTATGCATATGGTGCACTACAGAAAGTGTTTAGATGTGTTGGGGTGACCTTTTGGTAAACCACGTAGAGAGATGGGAGCTGATTGTTGGAATCAAATGGGAGTCAATGCCTCACCTTAGCCCACACTTATTTTGGGGGGGGAATCGAGGAGTAATATTTCTAATCAATGTCTTCATATCTGAAAACTGTATTTTTATTTATTTTTGGGGTGGGGAATTTTTACTTACTCTTTTTTTGGGGGGCTGGGGGGATTTTTCACTGCACCCAGAGAAGACAGACAGGTGCGGATTAATTTTTCACCACAAATGACAAACTTGATAAACTAAGGTAAGTTATTAAGGTAAGGTTAAGGTAACATTGTTATACTGGTTTTTACTACTATATATTTATATTCTGTATTTACATTTAGAAAAGAGACATTTTCTAGAAATATTGTATTTGCCTTATTAGTTAGGATTTAGTGTTAGCTATCACTTTAGTGACTGTAGTTTGCTGGGGTAATACAGAAGAGTCACAGCTGTTTTAAATGGAAACATTTGGGCTCCTGATTGACGCAACAACAAAAAAAACCTGTTTGCCTGGTCATCCAGAGATCACGAGTTTGAATCCCGATATTGCCACAGCCAGCTGTGGCTGTGAATCCAAAAGACTGAAATTAGCCTAGCTTTCAGGTGGCATACTATCTCCCCCTCCTATCAATCACAAGTGATGCCAACCATTCATGGGGATCTGTGAGCTCACGCATACGGAAGTGGGTGGACAGCACTTCATCCTGTGTGTGTTACGCCGCCCCCTTAGGTTGCATAGGTAGCAGTTTGAAAAGATTCTGTCTGTACTCTTCACATGCCTTGGATAATGCCTTTGTCTTCAATAATTTACAAATAGTTTAATTTTATTGTGCCATTTATTGTGTATATTACTGTAAGTTGGTTTTTTTCTTAAAAGTATTTCTTTCAGATTGGCATCATACTCTTGATGGATAACTGTTAGTACTGTGTGTTTTTGTCTTTCCACATAAGTGAAGACTCTTAACTCTATGCCATTTATAATTTTTTTAATATAATAGTATCCGTTTATTGTTGTATTGGAAAAAAGCAGATTGGTTTTAGGCAGTGTGTATTCTGAATTCCGATGAAAAGTGGAGTGATTCCACAGATCCGTGATGAAATGTAATTTAAAAAGCAACAACATTTCCCTATACTGATGGTATTAATGGTTGGAGACCATGAATTGAAGGAAAAGAACAGCTGACTCCTAATGAATTCAAGACCCTCACAGAGCACAACAATGACCATGGTCATGGATTTTATATTCAAATATATAGTTGTATTCATATTGATTTGTATCATTCTTGTCAAATATTCAATAAAAATGTGATACTTATACATACAACTATGTATGTATGTATGACTGTGCACAACTGACTTGAATATGTAGCTTTTGATTATAATCTGAATTCAGAATTGCACCAATACTATTCAACAACAAAACAACTTTAAAACCACAGATGACCCATTTGGAATGTCTTGTTCTTTTGTAAACGCTCCATTCATCTTAGAAGCCATGTAACCATATAATTTATGCTGGTAGGATTTGCCTAACAAAACGTATTAGCATCTGGCAACACTGGGCACAAGTTGGGAAAATTCACCCCACATGGGATGGCACACTAACCACTATGCCAGGTAACAATTTACCTGATTATGGAGTGCCATTGTCAGATGGAGTGACACGTTGGTTGTGGTGTTTCTATGGTCGCATTGTATGTCACGCTGCCAGGATGGCCTGTGATGACAGCGGACCCTGCACTGCGCAGGACTAATGCTAGGAAGAAGGTGTGCCATTGTCCTTTCAAAAATGCAAATGTCATTAAAAAAACCTTAAATGCATCACACATTGTAACTTTGACATTGTCAGTGATATAATTAGAACAATGTATGGCATTTCAATTCTGTAGTTTTATTCTTATTGTGGTTAGGAACATGTTAAATTACAGAATAGAAAGCATTCACTGGTTCTTGGTGTGTCTGCCATTGGTGGCCACACACAGGCCAGATCTCAGTTGAATATAATTTTACATAAGGTGTAAGCCATGTCAACCTTCTTTTTTCCTGTTAAAAATGTGTCACTTCTGTTATTGGTGTGGCAATGTTGTGGCATTTCTCTGGCTGTGCAAATATGAACCAAACAGTTGTCTGTGTAACAACATTGCTTTTGCTGTTCAGATGTAGGCCTGAGTTGGCCTGTCATTCACTCCCGGAGGCGTGCTGAGGACAGCTGCTTATGTGGACCATTTCTAGGCCAAAGGAAATGTGTTGACTGGATTGGTACTTGCTCTCATGTTTTGCTTTCCACCTCTGACCATGGACACACAGTTGCCAGGTATGCACGAATAAATGCAAATGCAGCTCAGGACCAAAACACAAAACATGTCCATTACAAACTATGACAGTGCTTTTTTTTTTTTTTTTACCATTAATCATGACATCTTTTTTTAAAAAAGCTATACCAATATTTCAAAATAATGTCAGTGTTACAGAGCCAGTATTACACAGCTACCAATATCCCAAAATTACCTTCATTGGCATGAGTAAAAAAAAAAACATCTATTGGATCAAAGCTCCAGGGTCGAGCCCAAGTCCTGAGTATGGCTTACTGACGCTGTTTGTTTGTTTGTATGAGTCAAATGTGGGTTCTCTGGTTTCCTCCACACATCACAAAACACGCCCTGTTTTCGAAACTCTTCCAGCTGCGGTAAAAAATTACGGAACTGGCAACCCAGTGTCGCCCTCCCCACCCACTAATCATGAGGACAGCATAAACACCGACCGAATAACTGCTCTGTAGCTCTCCGCGCTTTAGGTTTTACAATATAGGCCATGAGAAAGTAGTACCTACACCACGAACATAAAATAAAACACAAAGGCCAATATTTTAAAGCCGCCGTTCTCAGTTGTCGTTTTCAAACGCGTTCATTGAAAAAGAAATACAAAGTCACAGCAAGCTTCTATGAAATCGAAGATTAAAAAAACACCCAAAAACAACGTTTGACCCGTGTGTTGTTATTGTATTCATCCGCGGCGGCTCCTCGTCACAAAAACAGCGCTGCTAGTTGAACTGTCCCGCTTTGCTAGTAGAGCTCACCGCTTATAAGCGACGTTTCATTACATTGCAGCCTGTCACCCTGAGCTGCGATGAAGTTCCAGTATAAAGAGGAGCATCCCTTCGAGAAGAGGCGATCAGAGGGAGAGAAAATCAGGAAGAAATACCCGGACAGGGTTCCTGTGAGTAGCTGTGTAACAGCCCCCATTGCTAACAGCTGGCGTGCTTTAACCGACGGGGACAAGCGCGTGCAGTCTTCTTAATCAAAATACACCCAGCACTTTCTGTTTTAGTTGCTTAGAAATAAGTAAAGAAGTGTGAAATCTGTGTAGGCACGACAGACAGACAAACAAACAAACAAACAAACCCAGGATTGCGTCAGTCATCGCTGAACAGCGAGCTAAGGACAGGAGTAGTTAGCATCCAGTTAGCACCTTCGCTCCAGTGCGACATTAAACAGGACAGGACTGTTCACCTGGCTGATGATGAGCTAAACATGTCGTAAAGAAAGGATCTTTTTGGGAGGAAAGTAAACCTTCATGTGTGTTCGTTGAAGCTAAATATTTGTGCCTAGATATGTGTACGCACGGTAGCTAGCTAGCTAAGGTAAGTGACGTACTAATGCTTTTTTTTTAATGCCGTTCTAACAGATATAATACACAAAAGCTGAGCTCGGAACACAACAGTTGCGTGTATTTTGATATTTTTAAGCGTTACAGGTTTACAGTTTAATCTGGTTAACTGTCAGGCTAATTAAATTCTGCATGTAGTAATCTAGCTATATTATTATTATTATTATTATTATTATTATTTGTGTGTGTATGTATATATGTATATATGTGTGTGTGTATGTATGTGTGTGTGTGTGTGTGTGTGTGTATGTATATATACATACACACACACACACACTACTTTTCGCGTTTGAAACGGAAATGACGTATGACCATAGAACATATTGTACGTGCGTATGAGGGGAAACAGCGTAACTAGCGCTTACATTTTAACTAATCACTTTTTATGTCATCTTTGTGATTTGTTGTTATTTGTGTGAGTTATTTTACTGATATTGAAAAGAAGTAAACCCCTATTTGGTAGGTAAATATTTAAGAAAACTTTGAACGAAATCTATAAAATTCTTTTCGCGTTTGAAACGGAAATTACGCATGACCACTTTGTTGAAAAATAAGATTGGTAATTAATAAACTTATTTTATAAATACTGCACTTTATTTTATTCCCTTGCATTCAGTGAGCGAAGCCAATCAGCTAGTTGTAAATACAAATAAGTGCTGTCTCTATATTTGAACCTAATGTAATTAGAGTGAGAGTATAGTTTCTGTTTCTGTTCACACTCCCTGTGAAAGACTGAAATGTTTAGAGTTCATACACATGTAGAAAAAAACTGTTTGTTTAAAGTAAATGTAAGATTTGTAAAGTAAATGTTGATTGTTACTGACTGTTAGGGATATAAATGCTTTTAATAAGGGATGTATCCAGACTGACAATGAGAATCTTCCTGGTTTTTTTTGTTTTGTTTTTTAAGTGGGAGAAGTGAGGTGAATATGAATATAAATATGAAGAGATTTTGATTGTGTATTGAAATGCCTGGGATCAGTGCACATAAACCCAGGAATGAATAAGACACTGGAAACCTTGTCCAAGGCCCAGGCTGGACACTAGGAGTGTTACAGACTGAATTTTTATTTATTTGTTTGCTTGGGTAAATGATAAGCTGATATAAAACTATCATGGTATTATGATGTTTAGGGACCATTTAAAACACACAAGCCAGTGGTGAAAAATTTAGTAAAATTCATGCTCGTGTAGCACATATAACCAGTAACTAAAATCATATTTTTTATTTTCTGCAGATATTTTTCCTGATCGCTTTTACATAAAATTTCTTCCATGTCAGCAGTTTTATCGTGTCATTTTTAAGCAGAAAGAGAGAGAGTCTGTGAGCATGCCGAGTCAAAAGAAGGGGGGAAAAAAAACAACCTCTGACTATTGCGGCAACACCCGAAGCAAGAGAGGGCTGTTTTGCTTACGTCTGGTCAGCAGTGCGGTTCTTCTCAGTGTGTGATTGGGATTATGTATGATAGTTAGGATCATGCTAGGAGTGGCCGTATCAGTGTAACATGTTTACAGCAACCAAGGAACTTTACTGGGGCACAGTATGAGTGGGTAATAATTGAATAGTTTGAAAAATCACCCATGAAGTAACGGTCTTATACACCACTCTTAACTGTAATCATAGAACTGTAACAATCCTAGATGAGATGCATATCAAACAGAGAGTATAGATTCGGTCCAATGTCTTGTTGATGCGTAGGAAAGCCTGTAATGTTAAATTGTGTATATTCACTTCAAACATTTTATTATTAAAGTGAGATGTAGCATTTTGAACTTTGCTGACAAGAGTTACAAGACCAGGCTCCAGTGTACTGTAGAAACGTTTGTTAGAACAACAAAGAAAAGGGTTCAGTTTAAAAAAATCTTGGGGAAAATGTTTGACACCTGATTGTGTGGTCGTGACCAGGTGCAAAATTTTGGCAAATTTTTTGAGTCGGGAACCAATTTGTTCGTGTTCGGAAGCATCCGTGACCAGAGGTTCCACTGTATTCGTGCTACAGTATAAAGGGCCATCAGTTACTTTAACTAAAGTACTTAAGTGTAGAAATGACCTTGTATTCTTTCAGTAAGGCTTCCCAGCACCCCTCTGAAGCTCTGTGTCCATTTCAGTGCTAGATCATTATATCACAAGCAAAGGTATTTATTAATTAATATTTATTAATAAATTTATTATTGTTGTGGTTTTTTTTTTTTTTTTTTTTTTTTTTTTTTTTTGCACTAGGTAATCGTTGAAAAAGCTCCCAAAGCCAGGATAGGAGACCTGGATAAGAAGAAATATCTGGTCCCCTCAGATCTCACAGGTGAGCAATGCAGTGCAGTAACAGAGTGAAGAAGAAAAATGTCAAACCTAAATTGTAACTTATTGCCTGTTAAATAGTTTAATGAATGTCTGTTATCGAGGTTTCTACCTTTTTAACATGCAATTATAATTAACTTCAAGATAATGGAAACCTGAGACCTCCATGGCTGTAATTCATGCAGAGTGATATAATTAGTGAAGGCATTATTCAGCTCCTGAATAAAACACTGCTGCAAAATAATGACTCCCTCATTAATGCAATCTTGTACAAAAAGATCCCTGTAGTGAAGCGAGTGGGGTGTGTGTGTGTGTGTGTGTGTGTATATGTGTGTATATGTGTGTATATGTGTGTATATGTGTGTATATGTGTGTATATGTTTGTATATATGTATGTATGTATGTATGTATGTATATA
>JAQMCW010000001.1:11316516-11330458 GCA_030068335.1 Chrysichthys cranchii
TTTGGATTTTTACAACATTATTGTTGAAATACACAGTCCTGAAAAAGGGACGTTTCTTTTTTTGCTGAGTATATATCCAATTTATTAGGAACACCTGTACACCTGCACATTAGTGCAATTGCGACAATAATGGAGATTACATTTTTCCCCGTTCTGATGTGAATATTAACTGAAACCCTTGACTTGTATCTGGAAGAATATATATACTGTGTGGTGGCCACATACTATTAACTTCGGATATCTTTTATGTGCTCAAACTTTTTTTTCTCTAAAAGACCTGAATTAGTGCAATTTTGTGGTCCCAGTTTTCCTTTGATTCTGAAAATGCACTTTAAGCCCAACAGAAATGATAAATATATACTTTGTACTAAATAAGAGCAGTGTACTTCAGTACCAAATGTTTCTGTATTTAAAAAAAAAGTCTAGTCCACAAAGGTTCCAGAGAAACAGAATATTTTTGACAAAATTCTTTCATCAGCTGTGGAAGCAAGTTGTAAAACAGTGTATCAGGGAGAAGTCTTCCCTTTTACGCACACCCTGCAATTTTAACAAGGTCATGATAGCACTTTATTTATCTTCTATCCAGCCATGTGAGAATCGAAATGTTCTTGGTATGACTCAGCGACAGCACTTGTCTAGCCTCTTTCCTTTCCAGTTCACTTGGCTGCAGTTACAGAGTCTCTTCACGGCTGTTGGGTCAGCAGCATTATTCATGTCACTGGAAATTTAGGGGAGCCTACATCCATCGAAAGGTCTTATTACTGTATCCGCAGGTTGGGCAATTTTAGAAGTCCTTGGTTCTTATCTGGTCAGGGACAGGGCCAGCCAATATAACACTGGGCTGTGGATAAAATGGCTACCATGACTGCAGTAGTAAATCCACTTCACTGACAATCAATGCAGGAATCTTAGCATTTCAGCAGATACTCACCCACTAAGCACCGTCACCATGTACAGGCCCATTTTCCTGAAGATATCCCAGTCCTCTACCTCAATGATCTTAGCAGCAATCAGAAATAGGATACCTACTGGCATGTAACTACAAAGTCAACAAAACAAGAACACTGTCAGCAAGACTTGTGATTTAAACACATTTATTAAGGATCTCTATTGTATATTAAATATAATGAAGCATTAAAGAAAATCTGCTCACCACATTATGATATGGACTAATCTCATAGTGGCCTCATTTAGAGCATCAAAGAACTCCAGCAGGATACGTCCCCGTTCCCCCATCTTGCCAATGACCAGTCCAAATGCTACACAAAACACTATGAGGCCAAGGACATTGATGCCGTCTGAGTACGTACCCACTATAGTGTAGTCTTTGGTCAGGTTCTGTTAAAAGTAGGCAGACAAACAGCTATATTGTGAGTGCTACTGCCCAAACTAATGATTCACTTGTACCTGAAGTCTTCTATTTGTGTTATTTTACTAAAGAGGTTTGTTAACATGATTCTAGAGGGTGGGCCATGGAAAAGTAGCCCAGCTCCGGTGATAGGAAGATGAGATACGAGCAAATAAATTACTTTTATTCACTTAAACAAGAGTCACAACGGATGCTGAAAGCGGTCCCCGTTCACATCTACAGTATGCCTACACATGGGGCGACAGACGGAGAGAAAGGGGCTACGGAATCCTACGCAGTGTGGCACTGGTATTGGATATGGGCTGCTTTTTCATGGCCCGCCCTGTAGAAGCATGCCTGGGAAAAGCCAACTTCCTCCTTTACCTGTGCAACAGTTGCCAATATAGTAGTTAATGATGGGAATGTTGTTGTACCATTGCTGGTGTTTGTCGCAGGCAGTTCTATCTCTTTACGCTGAGTCTTGTACTGAAGGAGAGATATACCTTTACAGAGTTCATTCATTCAATCGTTCATTCATTCATTCATTCACGAGAGCGCTATAATTTACCTGCTGAAAACATGCCTGTACCAGATTCTCTGGAAACATATTCCTAATGAAATAAAAAGGACCATAGTTGAGTTTTCATACAACATTTTAGGTATTAAACAGAAATGCATTTTTCAAATACCGTCATCAAAAAAAAAAGTGTAAAAATTTTTTTGATCCTGTAACAAATATAACCTGAATTATCAAATGATAACAATATAAAGGTAAAGTAGATCATGGGATTACAAAAGAAAGCACATGGCCTAGTGCTAAGAAAAGCAACAAACAGCGATTATAAATAATCACTTTAAAGCTTAATCATTGTTAAAGATTTATCACTATAGGATGATACTGCAGGTTTTCAGTATTAGTAACAGAAAAGTAAAAGAGGCATTGTGCCATCTCTAGTGTCATCCATGTATTCAGTTATTAGATTTATCATTAAATGTCACAAATGCTCAAACAACGAGGAACTAGTTACCTGATGAGATCCATCAGAGTGTCAGCAGTGGTGACGTTCGGAGTGGATCCTGCTCGGTCAATATTGTCTGCTGTCTGAGAGACTCCAGGTTTAATAGTTGTTACCAAGATTATACCTGTTGAGGATATTGGGTTTTGAGTGGAGTGTTTTAATGTAAAACAGAAAAATTGTTTTTTTTTTACCTCATTATTGTTAAAAAAAAAAAGTGATGTGCTCCTCTTGCTCACCTAGAATGACAGCTATGATCGTAGTGGAGAAATAATAGATAACAGCACGGAGTCCAATGCGGCCTGACACTTCTGAATCCAGAGCTGCTACTCCTGCACCACAAAAGGTTTACTGTCAGGGTTTGCGATAGCTGTATTAGCATTATTTTTATAACTTTCACTCAATATTAATATGAAATGACTAGACTGGGGCAAACAATTGCACCCCTATGGACAAAAATATTGCAGTTGGATTTTTGCATATTGTGACTATGACACATTAAGATACTATTATTCTCCCCAAGTCTAGGACCAACAGACTTAAGAACTCCTTTGTCCCACACACCATCGCACTGTACAACTCCTGGCTGGTGGCAAAGGCGAGGGGGAAACAGGGGGACAGAGGAGGATGGGGAGAAACAGGAACAATAAAAAAAACAAACACTTACCGGACAATCAAACACTCTGACTGTGCAATAGACTTTTTTTCCTGCATAATTTATAAACACCTCTATCATTAATTATCATCAGTATCCATCATATCAAATGGATCAGCACTCTGTGTCTCTGTGTGTTTTTTTGCTGGTATATTTTATTTTCCTCCTTTTTCAGTGTAGCCCCCCCATTTTAACTGTAAGACGCTGGTGTACTGTTACTGGAAACCAAATTTCCCAGAGGAACCTTCCTGAGGGATTAATAAAGTTCTATCTATCTATCTATCTATCTATCTATCTATCTATCTATCTATCTATCTATCTATCTATCATGTCCTATGCATTATTTACAGTAAGAACACAAATTAATCTTTTTTGTTTGCTGGACATATCAATGATGGGACTCTTTAACACCCAGTGTAACACCCATCTGAATCCTCTGAGAATGATAAGAATGGTCCCGGCACACGGTGTATGATGATTTGTTTCAAAGATTAACATATTACCTACTGGATAATGTTATACTGTGATAATTAATATATTACTCGGCCCAACTTGTTTGGATCAGCGAGGCCTGACCTTACTTGAATGTTTATTTTCAGTATCGTTTTCTGCAAGGTTTATCATTACATTAGCTTAGTTTTTTATTTTTGTATTTTATTAAGCTAAGTTTCACCTGATATGGGCTTTTTCACTGCCTTTCTCTCAGTTATTTTCCCTGTACACTCTGAAAAAGTCTGATAATTATGGTCCATCCACAGCAGTTGCAGCAGTAACAGCGGCTCTGCTGAGTGGAGGAGGGATTTGTTAACAGTCACGCGGAAACGGAGTAAAGACAGAGTAACTTTGCATACACAACATGGTGAATAATTAAATGAAAGGTAGCAAGTGTCGGTCTTTTATGAAGCTAACTACATACAGATGAGGTGTTTCTTCCACAACTTACACTCTCTGGCACTTTATGGAGACTTATACAGTACTAAATATGGTCCATGTACAGATAGTGTGATAGTACTATATTGCCAGACTAGCATACTATATTAAGTAAAACCAGTTATTTCTGCAGTGTAATGTGTCATGTTAAATACTGCAGCTCTTGGGAGTATTAATGACTTCTGAATACTTCCTAAATATTACTGCATCAGCTAGAAACTTACCTTTTCAAAAAAGACCACCTCCACAATAAAAAAGGAACTCGATATAAATGGAAAGGCTTTAATGAAATCTACGCTGTGTTTAACGCTACACAAATTCCACTTGAACAATGTAATAATATAAAAAGACAGAGTTTAAGTTTTAATGTAATATTCCAGGTACGTAGAGTTTTCCTTTATGCATCATAGTATATGTGTGCATTTGAGAGCTTTTAAAGGTGCCCTTTATCATTTTTCATTGCATTTCTAAGTCTATAATAGTCATGCGATTAGGAATATTCATTCGGAAACTTGTATTTAGCAGTATTCCCAGGCAAAATATCTTCTTCTTGTTAATTTTGTATTGGTTTTGTTTTTTCCAGCCTGGAAATAAGTTCCTACATATATTACCTTTCCAGTATTCTAGAAAAAAAAATAGAAAAAAAACCCTTCTGAGGTCATATGTTTTAGAGTTATCATAAACACTAGATTGTTACCTGTTATCATGCTGGAGATGATGAGAGGTAAGATAACAAGCTTTAGCATTCTCATCAGGAGCTCTCCAGGAAATCCAAAGTATTTCTTATCCAGGTGGGAAAGTGCAGCATATTCCCTTACTAACACACCCAGTCCAATTCCTGTGAAAACAAAGACACAAATAAGTTCTTAGTAAATAGGAGTAAAATTCCACACAAGTACTAAAACATGACGAGATCTTTTTCGGTCAGTGAGTCGTGGGTAACTCATTCAAACAGCCTTTAGCTTTGTATCAGTAGGCTCTCCAGAATGACCCCTATATAAGACAAGACTGTTGTCAGTTTTGTTCTCTGATTAATTAGTTAGTTGAAGAAAAGTTGAAGGGATGTTTAAATCCCACTCAAGCTGTTTAAAAGTTTTTGCAGTGTTGGTACAAGCTATCAAAAGACGTGCACGCAGATCTTTACGCAGACAACACTGCATGCTCCTGTATCAAATAATGAGCACTCCAATAATTACACACTCTGTGTTATGACTTACACTCAAGCCTGGAATGATAAATGTTTATGGGAATGAGTCTCTTACACTGAATTATGGTCATACTGATCAAATATTGGGAAATTACTTGTCTACACAGTAAATATCCTGACAGTTCATCCAAATTACTTTGAGCTACTAAATGAAATGACTGGGAAATAAAACACCGTGGAGACCTAGTCATAGCTTTGGAATCTTAAATTTTACCATAAGCAGCATTATCACAGATGAAAATATGATCGGCATGGGTTGCTGAGAATAACGGGTGGTACGGGCTTACATTCTTACGTTCTTGGGTGGTACGTTCTTACATTCGAACCCTAACGCTAGGACAGTTGTACAGCTTGTGAAGAATACTTCCAGCGTTTTGGTTATTATAATCAGCTGTAAAGAGGTGAAACCCTAGGGGAGTCAGTGAGTCATTATTTCTAATGAAGTGCTCAAAATATTAAAATTCTGCTCTTGTCAACCACATTGATATCTAGTAATATTGTTTTCTGTTTATTACTGCATCGATAAACCATCTTTATGCAGTCCATAAACCAGACTGTCTTGCTGGTTTTATAACCCAACTCTCCCATCTCCATTACTGCTTAACTTGTTATTACTGGATAGATTGAAGACCTGCCCAGGGTGTACCCTGCCTCCCACCTGAAGTCAGCTGGGACTGACTCCAACTTCCCCACTGCCCTGATGGATAAGTGGTATAAATAATGGATGGATGTGATGTCATGATAGTTGGGGGTCATGATGGCACAGGGTATCTAGTTCGATCCTGACCTAAAGTGACTGTCTACATGGAGTTTTGCATGTTCTCACTGTGTCTGTCTGGGATTGCTCTGGGTTGTCCAGGTTTCCTCCTGCCTTCCAAAAAAATGTCAGTAAACTGGAGACTATAAATTGCCCGTAAGTGTGACTGTGTGTGTACACAGTGTTCTCTAATGGACTAGCATTCCATCCAGGGTGTTTTCTCTCTCCCCAATAGTGTTCCTGTGATGGGATAGGCTCCAAATCTACCATAACCCTGATTGGAATAAAGTGGTTACTGACATGTATGAGGTTGAAGAGGTTGGAGGTTAAAGCTGAATACGTTACACGACAACTCTATTGGTCTACATTGCTGACACATTCCCTGGGTCATACTGTAGATATGATCTAGGTTTACAGCTAGACTCATCCACGTTATTCTTTCTTGATTCGGATTTCTTGATTTTCCATACGGTTTGAGCGCTACATTGTGGATTCTAACTTATGTCTCACATTTTTACTTAACAGTATTATTTTTCTGATGTTTGCATCTTTATTCTTATACTGGAGCTTCAAGGCTAATGTTCCTGACAGGGAGTGTGAATTGATAGAAGTTTAGTATTATGCAAACTGACTGGCTGAATCATCACACACTTGTCTCATACTGCTCAGTTATGCAGTAATTTCCAGTAAACATGCTTATGTGGTGTTTGATACTGTATGACGCACTGATGAATATAAAAGATGACAAAATGCAGAACACAGAAATAGAACTGAAAACAGTTGTAGCAGCCACCTTGTAGTTGGAGCTCCCTGTCAGGTGAGAGGTGCTGCCCAAAGTCTGATGGTGGAATTAGAAGTGGTTTGAACCCCAATTTGATTAGATATAGTTTGGATTTATACAGATATATTTAACGTTTTATCAGGCAATTTCTATATACAGAAAATGACACTTGTTAGCCAAACACATCTGTGTCTTTTGAGTCGAGCGTGTGATTAATTCGATAAAGAGTTTAATGAACTTAATGAAACTTCCTACATGTCAACAACATGAGGCGCACAGCTCCAGCACAAAACAAAAATAGGTACACTTTGAGCACCAAACATATAGCTGATATATTTTGAACGGGGAAAATTGAATAAAATTTCTGGATGAACTATAGTTCACTATATAACTATAGATTTTTTTTTCACATATCCTTTAAGACTGGTGAATTACTAGCATTTTGTGCTGTACATTTTGTGCTGCATACTAAGATTTTGAATGTTGGGCATGGACTTTATTGCTGAAAAGTACTGTATAAGTGAATAGCTGCAATAAAAGAACTGCTTAATTGTCAACAGAGCAATAGAAAAATGCAGAACTGTGCAATACTACATCTTTATGGGGCAATCAGAAAATTAGAGCATCTTACAGTTCACACAGCACGAAATCAGTACAGAATGACTCTTGCATCAAACACATGGAAGTACTTCATACAAAGTAGGATATCCACTTATCTAAAGATGCTCTTTAGTATTACAAAATATATTTCCTATCTTATCAGGCCATATTCACGAGTCATTCGAGAGTCAGAATTATAGAGAGTAAACACAGACCTGAATGCCAGTCAACACAACCGATGCTTGTCTTAGCTTTATCAGAGTTAGAACTATTAGGACGCAACATTATTAGTGACATACAGGACTGTATATTAGTCACATATTTCAAAAGTGACCATACTTGCCTGTATTTGATGTTAGTTCAGGATGCCTGACAGAACTGTGATAGTAGTTTTTCCCTTACAGGAAAAAAAAACCTCCAGTATGCTTTTTACCACGATTACTTGAGTATGATATGATCACTTGTTAGAAACACATGAAGGTGCATTTCACCATGTTAAGTCCTGAAATTGCACATCGTAGAAATAATAATAATAATAATAATAATAATAATAATAATAATAATAATAATAATAATAATAATAATAATAAAAGTTAATAGTATGTGATCAAGGGAAAATATATTCAATTCACTTTTATTTATATAGGGATTTCAACAAGACACACCATCTCAAAGAAGCTTTACAGGCATCCGGCATGTAAAACTAAATGCCCCGAGACAACATGAGGATGAAACCTTGAGAAGAACCAGGCCTGAAATGGAACCCATCCTCTTCTGATTGACACCAGATAGCCAGGTTTTAAATCATTATTCTTTTCCAGCTGTGCAAGTCAAAAATCACTAAATACACTGAATTGTAGTTTTTATGATTATGACAGAGGTTGTCAGGTACGACTTGAGTTTCCGAGTGTCCGAGTTGTTCTTGGTATTGCAGTCTTTAGAGTATTCATGTGGAACCATTGCCAGTAGGAAAAAATCATGACAAAATTTCAAATGTGAAGAGTCAGCTGCATGTGCAAAATTAATATGTGAATCATATGATGATATGACTTTTCTGCAAGTGTTTTTTTTTATTTTATTTTAATTGCCCAAAATAATACTACATAGTTGTGTGTGAGGGCTGTTATATTAGACAGGTTCACAGTCCTGGGGATTTTCAAAGGCTTACTATTAACAGAAAAATTAACACCAGGATTGGATGTTAATGTGTGATGGAAAAGACAAAGTTTTCTTTGTCACATGTTGAGTAATGTCACGCTTCTCTGTGGTCTCATGTTTGAACAGCCAAGTGAGACTAGGATACCAACCTCTCTCTCTCTCTTTCTGTCTTTCTCACTGTCTCTGCCTTACTCTCTATGTCTTTATCTCTCTCTCTCTCTCTCACACACACACACACACACACACACACACACACACACAGACACGCCCACATACTGAGACCATGAGAAAGCTGATCAGTGATTAATCACCTAGGAACACAACAGACCTGAAATATCTAAAATGCCAGTGCTGTAAATAACACACTGGTCATTGCTAAGACTGTGCTATGAAGCTGCATGGTACTCCAAAAGACAAAGCAATTATAGTGAAAATATCATATAAATATCTCATTTTGCCAGGATTTTGTCAACGACTGTGATCTGTTGAATGATTTCCACACTACGGACCAACAGGACTCTGTAGAGACATTTAAAAAAAAAAAAAAAAGCAGAGAAAGCGTGAAGGAGCGTGCTGCAGCTGCAGAAGAATGGAGGTGCTCTGTGTCGCTGCATGCTCTCATGCAATAGACACAATAAACCCAGAGGAGACAAAGCAGCCGAAAGACAGCATCATTTCTGGAAGCACGCAGCCCATCACTACAGAGCCACCTGTCCTGCCTTATGTTCAGACACATCTATCATGTTGTAGCAGCCTTACCCAGTAGCACAGAGGCGATGGTTGCTATGAGAACCCAGTTCCTCTTCAGCATGCCTTTCACATCCCTGCCTCTCCGCTCCTTCTTGGCCAACATGTCCATGCTCATAGTCCAACGCAAGGCACAAAGGCAAATAATAAACCAAAACGTTACTTGCCACCTCTTTTTTTTTTTACAAACGCAGCCGGGGCAGCTTTATAAAGGATGCTGCTGTCAGTTCCAACAGGGTGGGGGGTGGGAGGCAGGAGCAGCGAGCGTAAGTGAAGTGCGTGCAAAATGAGAGAGTGTGAGGCTGCTCGGGAGGATTTGGTGCTCGTGATAACCTTTGACCAGATATCCTGACTGTAGTGTTTGTTTTCTTGCGGTCGATTGTAGATTATGTGATGGTGGATGTTATGCCACCTTTTTACACAGAAGGCTGATATAGAGAGGTGTTCATTATTCCCTTGGGTACATAATGTTTCTTGTGAGGTTCAGTAATCTTTGTGAACTGCATCTAACATCTATGGTCTTACATTAACAGGATAAAACCTGAATGCTATTTTTTTAATAAACAAGATAAACTAGGTTACAAAAAAATATTTCAATTGTAAACACGAATTATTACAAAATAAACACAACTGGTTTTAATCCACCATTCAAATTTCCAGGGTTAAACTAGATTACTGAGGAAAAGTCATCCTGTTTTAGATGACATGTTTTAAATGTAATCAATAATTTAAGATTTTAGATGACGTCAAGAGTATCATCACAACTTGTCTATTTTGAGCCAAGTAATGAGATTATTTTGGATCCATTATTATGTAACCTGACAGCTCTTTTTCGGGAAAACGTAAAAAAAATGTATACACAAAAGCTGGCGATTTTCCCTGAACTGTTGTAATAATTGATACCGTGCGTTCCACAGTGACACCACAGGACAAAAATGTACAACTTTATGGCAAGCCAGTTAAACATTAAATAATTGTGCAATAGCACCTATGCTTTGTTAGAGAAAGGTGTGTCAAGCCTTTAACAACACCGAACTCATATTAGTATGATACCAGGAAATAAAAAAGCCTATAAGTGTCATATATTAGACAAATTCTAATATTTCCTATAATAATTACTTTGAGTTGGATCACCTGAATTGCTTTAAATTTGATTATTAATATCAAAGTATGTGCAGATTTTTAAAAAATTTTGTAGGGTTGCATTTTATAAGGCAATTATCAAAGACCTTCCTGTTCAGAAACCAGTGGCAGTATTATGGTGATGTCTACTGCCCCCATGTGCCAGAAAAATTCCTCCATTAAATTCAGCCGTCTATTATCTATGCCTCTTATTCGTCAGAGTCGAAGGGAAGCTGAAGCCAATCTAAACAGACTTTGGGTGAGAGGCGGGGTACACCCTGGACACGTCACCAATCTACAGCAGTTCTAACACAGAGATGAACAACCATTCACCCTCACGTTCGTAGTTATTGGTAATTTTGGATTATTGGAGGAAACCGGAATGCCCAGAGGAAACCCACACAGGCATGGGGAGAACATGTAAATTCATCACAGGAGGGGTCCAGTTGACCAGGTTTGAATCCAGAACCTTCTTACTGTGAGATAACAGTGCTAACCAATGCACCAGTCACCTCCCATCCATTATTATTATTATTATTATTATTATTATTATTATTATTATTATTATTATTATTTTTCTTATTATTATTATTACTGAACTGCAAAGCAGTGAGTGTGTTTACCATTGCACTCTGGGACAAGATACAAATTCAAATCCCTATACCAAATAATTTGTAAATTACTGCACAATATGTAAGATATTTCTTATTATGGGCAACATCACAGACCTCAGCTGGTTAAGGAGGAGGTCACATGCATTACTGTAAGTACTGTAATCTTTATATATTTGTTTAATGATTTTCATACAAAATAATAATATTTTAATACATTTTAAATCACCTTTTTTTAAGACACACAGGTGAACTAACCACTGGTTAATATTATAAGAAATGGCTAAGCAATAAGCTTAACTAACAGCTACTCCTAAAAGTAAGGCATGAAGAAGGGCTGTAAACTAAGAGGTTTTTTTTTTTATTTTTTATTTTTTTATTTTTTTATGAGAGGACATGTTTGCTTGAGCATGTTAAGAATAAAACATGTCTTAATTAATATTATATTTATATTAAAGGCGAAAAGACAATATTGTTTTAAAGACATGTTTTATTCTTAACATGCTCAAGCAAACATGTCCTCTCATAAAAAAAAACTCTTCAGGAGTAGCTGTTAGTTGAGCTTATTGCTTAGCCATTTCTTATAATATTAACCAGTGTTTAGTTCACCTGTGTATCAGCTGAAACCAAGGGAATATGCACTTATTGGTAATTTTATCATCCACACCTACCATATAGGTGCATTTTATATGAATACAATTACTGACCAAAGCCCATCTGTTGTTAGGTACAATTTATTAGCCCCTCTACTCCCTCCATCAGTGGAAATGGTACACCATACAAAGTGTTTACATATGGCCATGCTGGTTGCCTCTTGTAAAGGTGCATTTAGCCTGTAGCTGGGTGTGGGACTTACTGCAGTTATTTGGCAATAATCGTTTTCTGTAAATTTTATTGAGACAAAGAAAAACCCAACTAAACAAGCAAGCAAGCAAGCAGACAAACAAACAATAAACAAATAACAAAACAAATAAAACAAGCAAATGAACAAACAAAAAATCAACAGTGTTTTAAACACAGATAGTGTAGCGGAACAAATGTAGTATTGCAGTTTAGCACATCTACTGTTTTCTCTAAACAATTTCTATGATTTATTACTTATTTCTGTATGGGTACATGAAGAAAACTATTTGGCTAAATTTCATGAGTTTGGAGTGAATGACTTAGACCTCATTATAATTTTAATATCTGAGGGCCACAGACTCATAAATTAAATTGTCAATTTTAATATTTGGGACTTCTGCAAAAGTTCATGAAATGTTTTCCAAACGTAATAGTTTCCAGCCCTCTTCTCACAGTTAATTTTGTGTGTCAACTTCTGCCACCCTCAGGTGAAAGGTATAATTGCAATGTATGCCATACCTACTGTACTAAAAGAAAAGCCTTTGGACCCCAGTTTTTAAAACTCCACTCAGCGTATGTTAGCTAGCAGACTTGCATGTACTTCTAGTGTATAATATATAACAGTTTGCTACTGTTAGATTTTTAATCTATATTCATTGTTGTAAATTAGTGGTACTGTGTGAAGTCACAAAAATGTATCGGCATGGGAATAATTTTTGAAATCATTGTAGCCCATTTGGTGTTAGTAAACTTAGTCATTTATTCAGTTCATTTGAATAAAATTTTATATGTATAGCATATAAATGGACATTGACCCAAAGTAGCTTCGCAGAATTATATAAATTCTAGATATAAAATGCTTAATCCTGTTCAGGGTCGGGGGGGGAAGCTGGAGCCAATCCCAGTTGACTTCAGGGGAGAGGTGAGGTTACACCCTGGGCAAATTTAAATTACAAATGTAAATTTATATATTTATTCCTAATGAACAATCCAATCCAACAATGGCAAAAACTCTCCGAGATAAAATGAGGAAGAAAACTTGAGAGGAACCACAGTCAAAGAGGAAGCAATCTTCATCTGGGTTACACTGAATAGTGTGATTATAAATAACATAACACTATATAGTCAAAAATTCTAATTATGTAACCAGGAACTTATGAGCTTATGGTGGACTTATAAATATATAAGCACCATGAGAATGAGTCATTACTGAATTCATTATAGCTTTAACTTGCAGTCCATTTGAAGTTTTGTGGGAGAGAGAGAGAGAGAGAGAGAGCGAGAGAGAGAGAGAGACTATTCTTCTTCTTCTTCTTGTTATTATTATTATTATTATTATTATTAAATTATGCTAATTGTCACATAATGGTTAAAGACAGCATATTGTGTGTGCAGACTGCAAGCAGGGACTCCAGCAATACTTGCTATGACAGCATAACATGGAAGTGCCAGAAGATAACACACATGAAGTTGTCCTGGGACATAAAGCAGTTAGCCATACCACCATCAACAAAGCTGACTGAACATGAGAAAGTGTGTGTGTTGGTGAGTATCTGCTCCTTTACCCAAGATAACTATTAACAAAAAGCTTGACTAGCCCGTGCTGTAACCTTCACTAGGTATTCAAGGTACCAACAAAGAGCCTACACCTTATGACTGAAGTAATTATGCCAGATCATAAAACGCCAGAGGTTCCCTCATGTACTGAGGTGCAAGGCCATGCAGTGCTTTACAGGTAGTAGTATTTTATAATAAATACAAAATGTGAATGGGAACCAATGCATTATGAATAGGTTAGGGGTAATGTGGTCATAGCTTGGGGTTCTAGTAAGGACTCTGGCTGCTGCATTCTGGACTAACTGAGACATTGTTTACGAACCTACTGGAACATCTAGACAACAAAAGGCATTACAATAATCCAACACAAATTAATAGTAACATATATATATATATATATATATATATATATATATATATATATATATATAACAAAAGCATGAATTAGTTTTTTTGCATCACATACTGACATTATATTTCTACATTCCGGCGCTCCCCGCAAAAGGTGAAACCCGCGATGTTTCAACGTTACGTTACTTTTATTATTTATATATATTCTAAGGCTTAATAAACCCTTCCCACTCTCTTATTAACCTTTCCCACACTCTTA
>JAQMCW010000001.1:11335895-11346900 GCA_030068335.1 Chrysichthys cranchii
TCTTTTTTTTTTTTTTTTCACCTAACCTATTGTCTTAAATGTGTCTTGCTAATGAGGTATAACTTTATACCTCAGTAAACAGACAATAACTTATTAAACATTAAACATTAAATAACACACAATTTATCTTTCTTCCTTCCTAAATAACTCGGCACAAGCTACATTTTCCACTCCCTGCCAGACATACTATCCACTCAAGCAGTCCACATAATTACCTGACTACAGAGTATATGACTATAGAGTAATTTTGCTACTAAAGAAATCATTTTAAGAAATACTGTAACTGGGGGGTTTTAATTCTGAACTTTGAGTATAATTGTGATTGTGTAAAGTGTAGCTTATTGTGGTCCTGATGCAGTTTCAGTTAAGATCTCAGGTTCCAGTGGATTTTGGTGTGGCAGCCACATGTGGGCCACATAAGGGCCAGAACTCACATAAACATTCCACATAATGCCCAGATGGAGGCCATACAAACATTTATACTATGGCTCCAGTAGAAATGGCAGTTTTGCATCTTTGCTCTGACTCTACTGTAATGTGAGCTATATGAAATTTTCTGATGTGCTTGACTGTGTTATAGCATTCCTCTGTCAGTTCAGGCATAAGCCTAATTTGGCATGTCATACTCTCCCATATGTGGGCTTCATTTGAGCAAAGGAAAGTTACTGACTGGGCAAAGGTTTCAAGGTTTGCCACATATTCGATTTCAGTTTTCTTCAAAATGCACAAAAATTCAGATATAAATAAATGCTGAACCTGTCTAAATGGGTCACTGCTAGTACCTTAACATGTATGAAATCACAAGGGGAATAATGGGTACAAATGGATTAAACCAAGAACAGTGTCCATGTGGTACGAAGATGGACTAAGTAAAATTAACATGTAAATCAGAACATCTATATTCTTGGGCTGTTACTGTTGCTCAGTAATGGCAGAACAAAGCACAACTTTTATGAAAAATATACCTGATAACTTACTGCGGTAATACATGGACTAGAAGATATGCTACTGAAAACTGCAGAAACAGCACTGTGTCCTAGAAAATAAAGCAAGTGTGATGCCACAGTGTGTTTAAAGTATTAGATAGATAGAACAGGAAAAAAAACACAAAGAGCTTTGCATTTATATCACATAGTCTAGTGCACAAAATGGCCTTTGGGGGGAACTATTTCATAATCCCACAGGCTTTACCGGTGAGGCTGGCAATCCATGCTGTGTTATTATGGTTAATGCCAAGAGGATTGTAGTTTGTTTACATTTTCCAGAGCAGCTATGCCATGTGGAATATTTTATACTATTCTGAGACAGCATATTAACTGTTGTTCCCTTGCTCTTTAGGATTAGGGATCTCAGTCTACTCAGGAGCTCTGTATGATGCTTTGCTGTTAAAAGTTCTACACAAATGCATTTTCTTAAAATGTAGAGATGAGCATACCAATTATACGTCAGTTAAAATGATTTTTGAGATTTGTTTATGATATAAACAAACTTGTTCATTATTCTGTACTAAAAATGAGGCAACTAGTCTTTCTAATGGAGGCAGAAGCCTAATGTCATTGCAGCCACTATGCCTGCTCTTTTTTATCAGATCCTAGCTTTAACACTCTTATAAATGAATTCATTACACTGTAGACTATCCAAGCAACTCATAATGATGGATGTTCCATTGACATGATTAGGCACTTATCCAGCTGTGTAGGGCAGATGATTCAACTTTCATTTTGCCACAGCAGTCTTAGAACCAGATTGTAGTGCTTTCAGTGTTGCTGCTGTGCTGTGCTCCTGGTTTACACTTCAACCATCAATCAGCTTTGATGTCAAAATATCAGAACTCTCTGCTGTAACAGGCTTCAGGTTCAGAGAATGAGATGGAGCCACTGATAGAGCATCAGAATGGGAGGCTGTACTAGGTTTCCTCAAGCGCCATATTTCAGTTTGCTGTTGGATTTCGGGGAACAGCTCTTGCATTAAGCTCAATGTCAGTGCCAGCACATATAATCTGTTCTCCACAGCAGTAAAGGCACTTTTCCCTCTCCCATGGAATACTTTGCTTGCTTACATTCCTGCCACTGAAACTTGGTGAAGGAGCTTATATTACTTTTCCTTCCAGCCTCTTCAGCTGTTGAAATACACAAAATGTGAGGAAAGTTGACTAAGTTTCAACAATTCATGCAAGCTGTAATTTTATGGACTTCCTAAGATTTTAAGATTAGTTACTCTTTATCTGCAGCACCTACACCTCTACATACAAGCTTAAACCGTATGTCTTCTTTGGCAAGAGGGACAGTTGTTATTTACTGTTATCTATGGGACACATTAGCATTCTCCCTGACTGTGCAGATCTAAAAAATAAAAATAACACTATTATCAAAAAAAGGGGGGGAAAAAGGAAAAAAAAGAATCAAAAGACTGCTGCACATCTTGACTCCACTTCCTCTGCTAGGCTAGAATGGGAAAGAGGATGTGTGTGTTGTAGCAGGGATTTTTATCGAATGTACGTGAGGTCATGGTCACTAGGTGATGGCTTTGATATTAGTACTAGGCAAGGAAAGAAGGAAATGGGGAAAAAAATTCCATTAGTTTCGAAGGAAACCACATTTCATTCCAGAATGAAAAGAAGTAGAACCACATACTGTGTGTGGTTATCACAAAAATGTTCAATAGCCTATTATTAACTAATTAAGTTTAAGAGATTTTAGTAGGTAATTCATTTCGACTAACAAAATGCTACATTAGGCAAGAGATTTGCCAACTCTGAAATGTTTACCAGTTAGAATGAACAAATAACACATTAGAGAGAGAAAGCAGCCTTTTCATTAAATAAGATAAACAAGACATAAATCATTAAAATAATAACAATAATAATAATAATAATAATAATAATAATACAGTGAACTCCGCAATATCGCGGTTCACCTATTGCGGGTTCAGTGCATCGCAGATTTTCACATTTTGATTCGCGGAATTTTTTGGCTTTCGCGGGACTCTGGAATATAAAATATAAAATATATAAAAATAAATAAAAAAAATATTTAAAAAATGTTAATCCAAACATTAAAAGGACATTTAAATCGAAATAAAACAGTATGCACTGTATTTCATCAGCGGAAGAATACACAGTGGCGGTGTACGCCACTTCCGCTTGAGCTCAAAACAGGCAGTAAACAGGAAGTGACCTCACCGGCAGGAAGTACGCATGTAGGATTTTATATGTTGTTAAAATTACATATGTTTAAAGAGTGTAGAAAGTGTTTAAGAGCATAGGACATGTTTATAAGAGTGTGGAAAAGGTTAATAAGAGAGTGGAAATGGTCGGACCGTCGGCCGGATCGTGACCCCCGCAATAGGCGGGGGCTCACTGTAATTCCAAATGGAAGCAAATCTGCCTGAATAGTTTACATGTCCGATTCACACAATGCACATAAACCAGATACATCTATAAAAGCTGCATAACAATACTACCATTGAATTGCATATGTACATCTTATGCAAAGATTTCCCTGAATCTCTTTGATCTTGCACAACACAGGATCTATAAGGAAGTAGCCAGTTGCTTTTCACTGTCAATCCCCTACAATTGGCATCTAATAAAATATCACTTTGGGGTCAGAAATCAGAGTTTCACAAATCTATCACTGGCTCTTCCTCTCCAGACCGCAAAACTGAGGATGAGGATGAGGATGATGATTCTTGCTTGCACAGCACACACAGCACACACAGCGTGGCCGTCAAACTGGGGGCGGGATCACGTTCGTTAAAAGGCGTAGCCCGAGCGCGAGACGTCTAAATGTGTCCAATCCGCGTCGAGCTGAGGATCTCCGCGAGGCCCATTGGGCCAATTAGCGTTGAGAAAGGCGGTGTCCTGGCTTCTTCGGTGTCGGCGCTTTGAAAGCGGACTGCTCCGGCAGGAGGAAGTGCACAGCGCGTACAGGGTTGTTATTTTCATGTCCGTGCTGGATCATTTACACGAATAACAATACACCACCGCTGATATCTGAGTAGCGGGGCGCAGGGATTGTCGCCGCACTGTCCGGAGAGCTTTCAGCGCTTTAATTAAATCGGAGTGGACAGTGTGTGTGTGTGTGAGTGTATAGTGTATAGTGTGTGTGAGAGTGTGTATATGTGTGTGTGTATGTGTGTGTGTGTAGCAGGAGCAGCGTGGGTTAAGGTGGGCCTTGCCCGGATATCTGTCTGACAAGCTAACTGGGAAGAAAAATAAATAAATATATAAATATATTTTTAAAAAAATCACACAGACAAAAACAAAACAAGGGCACAAGAGAAGCCTCTCCTGTCTCCTCTGCCTGCATATAAATCTGCACGCGCTTCAATTGGAGCTTTGAAACCAATCAAGAGGATTAAAAACCCCCCACCTCCCATCAGCACCACCACCACCTCGGGCAAATGGGTAAGTGCTGCTTTATTTCAATTCTGAGACTGGAGATGTGAGGGGTTTGGGGGTTTTTCTCAAGGTGTGATCAGATGTGTGCATATTATAATATATATATATATATAAGGCTGGAGCAGTTTGGCAGGTGAAGGAGCTCCTTTTCCCCATTTTGCGTGTTTTGTTTGTGTTCCTGTGGCTGTCAGGGCATCAGGGGAGGAGAAGGAAGAGAAAGCATGAAGCAGCAGTTTAACTGTACATGCTCAGTCGGACAGAGCGGATTACTGCAACAGAAATAAATAAATAAACAAACAAACAAACAAACAAACAAACAAATAAATAAATAAATAAATCACTCAAATCCCCTACATGCATATCTGCTGGGTTGATGGACCACGTAAGGTCGTGGATTAGATACAAAATTTGGGTGAAAGCTTCAGTACAAATGCTGCTGCTGCTGATGAGGGAGACGGAGCGAGCTCGAGATCAGACATCAGGGAGACACCATCTGAGATAAATCCACATCCTATATCGAGTGACTGTTTACTGTGTCAGTCACCCCTCAAATCTGCCTTGATCGTTGTGGATCACTGTGGGTTAAGAGACAACCCCAGGTTGGTTTGGATGGAGTGGAGATTCAGGGACTGTTTCGGTGTTCCCCCTACCTTACCCCGTACCCCTGCCCTCAGCCTCGTCTGCGAGCTCATCCTGGATGGTTCGCATCACAAGATGTGTCGTTGTGTGTGTGTGGGTTTATTTTTTTTTTCTTTTCTTTTTAGCTCAGCCATGCAATCGTTACGAGCCTGAAAATGGACGCGATGAGAGCAGAAGCTCTTGGAGAGTCTGTTTTAAAGAGGTCACGCTCATCCACGCCCTGCACGCATCCGTCTCTGTTCTAACTGAGACATGAGCTGTTTGGAGCGGACGCTGAGATGTAGGAAGAACCGGGCCTCGGATTGCCTTTTTTTTTTTTTTTTTTTTTTTAAACAACATACTAACCATGTTACTTGAAGCAAATCACTTGACATGTATTCAGTCACTTCAGTAATTATGCTCATGGAGCACTTTATTAGGAACACCTGGACCCCTAGCCGTACGTGTAGTTATCTAATCCGCCAATCGTATGGCAAGAGTGCAATGCATACAATACTACAGATTCAGGCAAGCAGCTTTGGGTAATGTTCGTATCAACCATGAGAATAGGGGGGGAAATATGTGATCTCATTGATTTTGGCTGTGGCATGATTGTCGGTGCCAGATGGGCTGGTTGGAGTATTTCTGTACCTGCTGATCTCCTGGGGTTTTCATGCATAACAGGTTCTAGAGTTTACACAGAATGGTGCAATAAAGAAAAAACATCCAGTGAGCGTCGGTTTCGAGGACGGAAACAACGGAATGGCCAGAATGGTTCAAACTGAGAGAAAGGCCACGGTAACTCGGATAACCATGCCGTACTGTTGTGGTGAGCAGAAAAGCATCTTGGAATGTGAAACACATCACACCTTGAGGTGGATGGGCTACAACAGCAGAAGACCGTGATGGTTTCCAATTCGGTCAGCCAAGAATGGAAAGCTGAGGCTGCAGTGGGCACAGGCTCACCAAACCTGGACAGATGAAAACTGCAAAAATGTAGCCTAGTTTTAATGAATTGTACGATGCCATAATGTCAACCTGGAGCAGAATCTCAAAGGAATGTTTCTATCATCTTGTGGTATCCATGCCATGAAGAATTGAGGTTGTTTTGAGAACAAAGCGAGGCCCTACCCAGTAATAATATAATGTTCCTAATAAAATGCCCAGTGTGTGTATTCTTTAAATGCCATAATTATCAATCTATTTAATTAAACCTGTGTTGATGCTTACATCTATACCTGCCTTTAATCTTCATGAGCAAAAAGAAATGGTTTAGATTTAATAAATAAATAAGCTGCAGTTTTTGTAAAATTGGTGGAAAGGTGGGTAGAGTTGCGGCCTCAGCGCTCCAGGGTTCTGGACTCGATCCTGACCTCAGTTTGCTGTCTGTGTTTAGTTTAGCATGTTCTCCCATTGTTTCTGTGGGTTTTCTCCCACTGTCCAAAAGCATGCTGTTAGGTAGATTGGTTTTGCTAAAGGTGTGAATGAGCGTACGAATGTGTGGTGATTGGTGCCCTGTGATGGACTGGCATCCCGTCTGTGGTGAGTTCTCCCTCCTCATGCCCCGTGTTACTAGGATGGGATGGATGAATGAATGCGTTTTTGTTAGAAGCAGCGTGACTCATTGAGACCAGCCAAATGTCCTTCCAAGGTCAAACCTGTCAGATATTTTTATATTTGTGGGGACATTTGGTACCCACCAAGGTATAAAAAAATGCACTCCCATGAACACACACTCGGTTGCATACACAAGAAGCCAAATTAGTCTTTTTATCCTAAGCAGATCCTTTTAAGTTGATTTCTTTTAAGCCTGATGCCTTCTTGGCTTTAAAGCACCGTGATTATTAGATTTGGCAGTGGATTTCAGCTGTCCTGTCACTGCCTGACAGTATGCCACTTGCAGTTTGGGATCGAGCAAAGAACTCTGATTCTAAGGGCAGTTGTCTTGTTTAATGGATCAGATAAGGCCAGAAACCCACTTGACCTGTGTGTCCTACAGAGTGATCCCTGACACATGTTCCCAATGCTTTAACGTGAAATAGGCCATAATGACTGATATTTCATGACCCAAAGCAAGCCTGAAGCACTCTGCAAACGAAACCCTGTTGAACGGGGTACATCCGTAAGCCTGTCTCCACTACCTGCATCTGAAAGGCATGATAATCAGCAGGTTTGATGTTGCTCCAGAAATGCATCATTAACTCTTGTGCCTAATTATTCCTAATTCTCTTTCTGTATAACGTAAAAGTGGACCAAAATTAGAACAATCAACTATATGTATAATGCAGTGTCCTCTAAAATTATTGGTACCCTGCGTGAAAGTGAGGGAAACTGATTACGCTGATAAGGTATTGGCCTTAAACACGGTCGCAGGCTTTATGTGAATTATATTGGCATTGGCAGTGCGAGTGTTAAAAAATGAAACCCACTTAAAATGAATCGTTATACCAGCAGCGGCTTTGGCATCGAGTCCAAGTTTATAAAAGTATGTGAAAATACCAAACATGTCTAAACTCCGTGACAGACGAGTGATTTGTGATTGGGACATTTTTTTAATAGTAGCACAGACCAGATACTTTGTGATTTTGCACTATGATGGATACTATAAAACGTATCCATCAAGGTTGCAAGGAAGCAGATGAAAATGCAGGGCTATACATTTTAATTCTATATTTTTTTTTATTTAATTATTTTCTTTAAACATTTTTGCAGGATAAATAAAGATATAGCTGCAGCATGCTATATGTTGGCTCTGGTCACTGTGGTTTCAGAATGCTGGGCTTAAGTGTTTTTTTTACTAAACGCTACTTTACCCAGAAATGGGTAAAACTGGCACATCTGCTTGCTGCTGCCTATTTATTTTCATCAGAAAGTACTAGAAGGAATTGCATTGTGTTCTTTTCCATGAAGAGTCGCCTCCCCGCCATATGGCCATTCTCAAATCCTTCATTTGCTTACCTTTTTGTTATTTAGCAAAGTCTGGGCTCTCTGTCTGTAGTTGAGCAGGCATGTGGGTGTGAGATTGCTTCAGAAGCAGCTGTGTTTCAGACACGGTTTTTCATTATAATAAAGGAGCCCGACAGGCCATTTGAAACATTGCTCATTCTTTTCACCTGCTGAGTGTTCCTGCTGACCTTAGCTCCAGGATAACTGAAGCAGGCGCCTTAATAGCCTCTGTACTTATCTATTGCTTTTAATGCTTCTACTGTGACAAGTGGTCCCCAGCATTGTTATTCACATGAGTTTAATTGGCTTCCCCCTTGTTTAAGTGACATCCGTAAAGCTGTCCTGTGGAAAACTGCAGTTCATTACCTACTTAGTGTCTCCTGGATGTAGTTATTTGTCCTGGTTTGTAGGATAAGGCTTGGTATTGCATGTCTTGAAATTAATAATGAGATTGAAGCTTTTCTGAGAGGTCCTTATTTGCAGGTTTTCCTTGAAAAGAATAATGCAGTGTTCTAGGAATATTATGATGGAATATTTATTTCCATGAGTCATACGGTTTCTATGACAGAAACTTCTTATTTAATGTGGGCATCTCTGCGTGAAATCAAGGGACTTGCTAGAAAATGTGATTGTCCTGGGAGTTTTTTTCCACCCAGTCTCAGATGTTCTACCCAAGGCTCGGGAATCGTGGCTACAGTCGTAAATCGATTTTCAGTTGTATCCAATTCTAAATCGATTATCTGTCTAAAAATGGACAGATGACTGGTGTATAAAAAAATCTCTTATTTTAAAGCCATTGTGTAAGTTATTTAGATTGTCTAGCAAGGCGATTTGCCTGTTGGTCTGATGAATTTAAAATGGATCATCTCTTCGTCATCAACATTCACAAATTAGTGGCGTGCTCCAGATCACAAATCGCTCAGGGCTTGCGAAAGCAAATCATAGCGTACCACTGATACCGTGAAGTATTGAATCGTTGCCTTAAGAATTGAAATTGAATCATCTGGAAGCCTAATGTTTACACCTCTGCTTTGTAGATTTAGCTGGCCAAAGGCTTCAGATCAGTCACACTTCTGTACACTGGTTTCCAACAGGAAAACCACTCCGCCTTTTTCCTGATGTCTAAGTTTCCCATGATTTGTAGCGGAAGCCAGTTTCATGTTTCCAGCCATATCATTGTTTACATTGTCAGAAACAGTGGGCTAGTGGAATTATTATTTTTTAATTATTTTTTTTATTTTAGTTTTCTTATTATCTTAATATGAAATGTTTAAAAAAAAAAAATCTTGGATGGATATACCTATGAATTTTTTTTTTCTATGCCTCCACCCCATCCCTCGAGGCTTACCTTCTGGGTAGATATGAAGCTAGGGCAGGAGACTAGCTAATGTGGGAGCCTGGTACTCTGAACACTGTACTCTGTATCAGCATTTCTGCTTTTCAGTGTATATTTCTTGAATACCCGATTTTATCTAGTGAAACCTGTCTGTCGCCCCAAAATGCTTTTTGGCATTTGACTGGCAGAATCAGGACCAAATGCGTTAAAGAAAATGGAAACGGTCTCATCAGTATGCATTATAAATATTCAGAGCACTTTTGTAGTTTGTGGTGAAGCAATCACTTTCTGAGTAGCATGCCTTTGTACAGTATAATATATAATAACTCCATCGTGTTTTCGACGTAAAACTGTTCTACTTAACATAAGAGGTACAGTCTTCAATGCTCTTCCTTATTATTTATACTTCACCTTTTCCCACCTATAAAACAGTTAAAATAATAAATTGCCCTTGGTGGTCATGTATTAAATCTAACCTAATGTTATTGTTATTGATTTCTTTCTCTATTTAAGCACTTAATGAGAACATGGGTTTTCAGGTTTTCTTTCAAAGCTCTGTAGATAGTAACAACACCCATACGCGATCTGAACATTTGGGAAGCGATAGAGATGCTAATACCATGAGGTCGGGAAAGATTTTTGCCTTTAATTAGATAGGAAAAATAGACTTGTATGCTGAAGTAACTATGTTAACTCCCATGTGTCCTTATTGGTTTCTTCACTGCATCTGGAGTGGAATTGTCCTAGGGTGGCGTGAAAGTGAAACTGGAAGTTGAAAGGCAGTATCGTAGAACCTCCTCGTTTTAAGGATGGGGGAAATAAGCTTTTTAGATACCGGTGGATTGGGGGGAAAAAACAAGGCTTATCACATCAGCAAATGCATGAGAGAGTTTTGTTTAAAATAGTTGGTGGGGAGTAATTGCAATGTCGCTCCAGTGGCCTTTTCCCGTAAAGAGCTGCAGTTCTCGGCCGTGTTTAGATAGAAGACTGACTCATGAGGCTAGTAGACAGTGAACCCCCGCAATATCGCGGCTCACCCATTGCGGGTTCAGTGCATCGCGGATTTTCAAATTTTTTGGCTTTCGCGGGACTCTGGAATATAAAATAGAATAAAAAAATGTTAATTCAAACATTAAACGAACATTTAAATCGAAATAAAACAGTAAGCACTGTATTTCATCAGCGGATGAATACACAGTGGCAGTGTACGCCACTTCCGCTTGAGCTAGTAAACAGGCTGTAAACAGGAAGTGACCTCACCAGCAGGAAGTACGCATGTAGATTTTATATGTTGTTAAAATTACGAAGGTTTAAGAGTGTAGAAAGTGTTTAAGAACATAGGACGTGTTTATAAGAGTGTGGAAATGGTTTATAAAGCCTTAATATACAGGGTGTCCGTAAAGTCTGGACACATAGGATAATTGGATATTTTTCATTTAATTTAACTTTTTTGTAATTTTGCGAAAAGCATCAACATTTGCATTGCAAATGATGGAAATCATATTGAAGATGTTCTTTTGAATAAAAAGTTGTTTTCATATTGAAGATGTTTGAAGTTGTATTTTTACCTATGTGTAAAAAATGTGTGTACTTTACAGACACCCTGTATATATAAATAATAAAATAATTGTGATGGCGCTACTTCAGATTTCACCCGTGGTGGGGTGGGGTGGGGGTGGGGGGGGGGGGGGTGACCCCCGGGC
>JAQMCW010000001.1:11349680-11361446 GCA_030068335.1 Chrysichthys cranchii
ATGTTGACTATACGAGTGAGCCACAATCCCGCAGTGAGTGAGAGAGAGAAGTTGTGATCACGTGAGGCTCAGCAGACGAAGCATATGCATACTACTCGTATTGCACGACCTCGCTCGTTAACCAAGTCACAATTTATTTAAGTTTTTTTTGCTCGTCTTGCAAAACACTCGCAGATCAAGTTACTCGTAATCCAGGGTTCCCCTGTACTAGTAGTTTACAGTGGTTTCTGTATCACCATTTATGCTGTAGCACCCATAAACATTCCCTCACCAGTACCTATTTAATTGGTCTCATGAAATTAAAAACAGAGTGAAAATACCGCAGCTTGTCATGTTGCTGAGAACCTGCAAAGCCCTCCATGCTAAAGTTTTATCATTTTGAAACACTTAAAGATTCAGCTTTACCATTGATACCAGTGACTCCTTCCAAAAACTCTAAAGAAATATCTTCATGCAGAAAACTTGCACTGTATACATATATACATACATATATATACAGAAATATGTTACATAACGGATTTTACTCACGTTAAAACCCTACGCACGGTGCATCCCCCATCCAGTTCCTGTGTAATCCGTTACTGCAGAAGTAATGACCTATTAGAAGCAATGTGTTAAAATATTGTCGGAGTTCTACGAAAATGAACCAACTATTTCTCACCAGTCAAATGGGAGAATTCAGTAAACTGTCAAATACATCATGACCCTCGGTTATTGTATATTCACTGCCTGTAAATTGTAGACTCACAGAGCAATGTCATAATATATAATTGCGACTTGTGGTTTTGGGCTATCGCTCTAAGAGTACAATCTGATGGCTTGGAAGACTTTTGCAGGCTCTTTGTCCCCAAAGTGCCGACACAGCCGTGCTGTTCCTGACAGCTTGGCAGGCTGTCTAGACTGTGAGACTGTTCTTTTAGTGAACATCTACAACCCGATCTTGTGGTTAGAAATCCGGATTCAGGCGGGCTTAATGCACTGAATGCTGAACACTTTAGTCAGTCTTAGCAGGAAAGCAATCCGTTTATCGGAATCATTTTTCTTTTCAAGTATCCACAACACTGATTTGCCAGCTCAATACGATAATCATTCACAGTGAATCAGCTTAATATCCACTCCAGCTACTGCATAAGCATATGTCCTGTTCTGCCATGCTGCCATCCGGCAAAACACATAAAAACCTAAATTCTGCCGAGTCAGAGCTTGGCCTGCTTCCCTGCTTTTAGGCTAATTATACCACCGCTTCTTGCTCCAGGAAGTCTAGGAGAGGACAGGCTTACAGTGAACTGGGGTTGTGAAAGATGTATAAAAATTTCTTTTAAAATAATGAATGGGCTTTCGTTGGAATGTGTGGCGTTTAACAAGGCTAGCCTGCTGGTGTAGCATAACTTTGGTAGCTTCCCACCGGTAGCTTGCTAGCAGCATTCCACCAGGAACATCTGTGCTCTGCCCATTTGAGGCTTTAGCTCTTCATAGGGAATGGCGACATTTTTAAAAGTGCTCTAAATGTCTCTCTTTTTTTTTTTTCTTCCCAAAACCAATAAATGTGACCTCCTTTTGACAGAAAAATGCTTTCTACTTTCTTTGGTTTTTTTTGTTGTTTTTTTTTTTGGTGGGGGGGGGTTAGGACGCAGGATTTTATATACAGTACTAATCCAATTCCTGAGGGTACGCATCAACGTGGCATTTTTTTCTGGCAGAAAAGCACAGACAAGGTGCTGGGAAGCCCTTCAGGCATGTGTCAATATAGCGCTTTTAATGGGAGGAAAATGGCTGACTTCATCCAAGTTGGTTTAATAAAAGAAAAAAAAAGAAGAAACAACAAAATGCTCCCCGCTGTGTGTCGGGTTTGTGTTTATGACAACAATATATTGAAACCATTAACCACCATATGATTGGTTGCCTGAAAAGAAGGGACAATGATGACACCAACACTTTCTGAAAGGTTTTCAACTCGGAGTGGCTGCATAAAAACGGCAGAACGCTCTGAAATAAGACGCTTTTTCTTTAGGCAGGAGTAATGAGGTGCTCAGAAAAAATAGTATGTGGACACTCATCCTTAGGCATGCATAAAGTAATTCTGGAATCAAAGCTACCTCCAAAAATAAATACTAATAAATGTTTTCTACATAAACTCCAGCAAATGGTAATAAACAAATAAAAAATCTATTTAAAAAATGTCTCGGTAGTCTAAGGAACACTTGGTGCAGTTTTATAAGGAAATTAGTCACCAAGTTTTACCGAGCATCTTGAAAAATCCGCCCCAGTTCTTCTAGAGACTTTCAGAAGACGCGCTTGCGTATGTTTCTACAGGTAAAGCCTGACAGCCTACATTATGCATTTTGTCTGAATAGGGCTTTATTAATTAATGCAACTGTTGCTGCTTTACTGACCTACACATGTTTTCTTTAATGTTTTAATTTCTTTGTTGGAAAACTAATATTTGGTAATGCTAGAGGTCCCCCCCCCCCCAAAAAAAATCTGAATCAATAATGCAGAAGTCATAAACATTTAACGACAAATGAGGATGCTTAAGACTTTTTCACAATACTGTATATAATGTGTAAATTGTCTGTAACATACCTCCTGTATATATGATGAATGTTTCGACACCAAATCCTAAACATCACCTTAACCTGTGTTACGGCAAAGAAATGCCTTTATAGTTTTAGTTTTGAAAAAGAATCGTAGAGGTTTTATAAAAAGTGCTTTATGTTGTCAGAGCACACACACCAGAAAATAAACTGTTATTATTTTTAATCCTTGCTTTTGAGATTTCAAATGACTCTGAATAAAAGCATTTGCTCGTTTACTGCATGCTTTTAACATCACTTGTGACAGGAGAGACAGTTGCTGCATTGTATTTAACAGCAGCTGTGATTTTGACAGCAGCACCATGGGCAACTCACTGAAGCATAACTGTAGTCCCTGTAGTTTAAAGCAAGTTCTACCTCCCACAGAAAGTTTTGTGGCATAATTGGGTGTTTTAACGCCTTCCAATCAGGGACAGTGTTACTGTGAGTGAAGTCTGAGTTTGTGTTTGTGATGTGTTTGTCTCGTGGCAGAGTTCATGCGGAGTCCCTGTGTGGAGGCAGGCCTCATCCCCCCACTGGTTCAGCTGCTCAACTGCAAGGACCAGGAGGTTCTGCTTCAGACAGGTCGAGCCCTGGGCAACATCTGCTACGACAGCCGTAAGTCCCCCACCCTCGGTGCTGCCGTCGCGTCTATGAGAATCTGTTTTAGGGGCTGCAGGATAATTTGGAGGATTATTGGGGAAATGAATCACAGTCAAGGCTGTGTTCGTTTGATAATATAGAGAATAAAGCCGGAGCCGTGGTCTTTTTGTGCCTCGTTCAGGTCCGTCTGTTGGAGACCCAGCAAATAACTCGCACCCACTCACTCACCTTTTCATGATTGCTTTGTTACTATGGAGTATCTAACAGATCTGATTTAATCTGTGATTTCAAAGTGCAGAAATAATAACTGCCTCCTGTTTATTGCTTCATTAGAGTTCTGCTTACTTCTCCTCTGCTTACTCTCTAATTATTGGCAGGCGTGCTTATTAGACTGGTCTTTTCCTGGTACCGGTTATATTATACGAAAATGGAAGACACTTTGCTGCCGTCTCTCGAACCGCTAAAACCGCTTGCAAGTCATTCATGGTGTAGACTTGAAAACATGCACGTGTGCACAGCCAGGCACACTATTAACTGTTTGACTGCTAGGTCAAGTGTCTGAAAAGCAGAAATGCAAGAGGCATATTTCTGTTAGCACTTAAGTTTTAACTGAGGAGTTCTGTGTGAAACTTGTCGAGCAGTGTGGGTTTTTTTTTGCGTTTGAAAGCATATTCTGATACCGATTTATCATTTTAGCTTTAAAATAAATATTTACTACCTAACATTCGATAAGGGTTGCGGGTGAGCTGAAGCCAGTCCCAGTTGACTTCAGGTTAGAGGCAGGGCACACTCTGGACGGGTCACTGATTTATCACATGACTAACATAACACAGGGACGAACAACCATTCACACTCACATTCACACCTGTGGGCACTTTGGAGTATGCAATTGACCTAATCTGCATGCCCTTGGACACTGGGAGGAAACCAGAGCATCTGGAGGAAACCCACGCAGGCACAGGGAAAGCATGCAAACTCCATACAGAAAGGCCCCTGGTCAGCCAGCAGGTTCGAACCTAATACCTACCTATTTTCCATTGCAGTTTTTTATGTAGTGGACTGCGTAGGCTATACAAGGCAGTTCTGCTCTACTCTAGATAGAGCACGTAATTAACTAAAAAAGGAAGTTGTTTCGGATTCTATCTTACAGTTTCTTCGTGGAGCGCAAATAATAATCGTGCAGACTTGGTGTGAACTAGTGTCAAGGTACAATGTGGCTTTCATCAGAGTGGAGGGAAGACATTTTTTGGCTTGGAAACCAGGAATGTTCACTCCTCCTGGTCTCTGAGCACAGCAATAGCGTCGTCTGTCCAGGGGAGGAGAAAAATGGAAATGTCAAGTAGTGTCAGCCAAGTGAATAGACGTAAATAATGACTTAGGAAATGAAAAGCATATAGATGTAGTGTAATCCTGTTATCACGTGACACAGGGAGCGATGGAGCTGGATATACTACTCCTTCTTGGACTTCATATGTCGTGCTTTTATTTGACCCGACCAGAGCTGTAAGCGACAAGAGACGTAAACCATGGATAAAGATGCGGGTGTCATTCTCAACATGTTTTCCATATTCACAGTCCACCGCACATGGGGAGTGCTCACACGTCTCTTCAGTATTTTCCCCCAAATAGCACTGTCATAAGTTATGACTTGTATCAGTCAGCCAAAGTGCAACAGGAGAAATGGATAAAACACAAGTGTATATACAGCATTAGCCTAGTGAACCCCCAGCAGGGAAATTCATGAATCATGAATGTTTTTGCTAGTTTACTGGCAGTCGAATTGCTCATAAACGTCTGAACCATTAGGCAGTTCACGTGGTTATGAGCAAAGGAAAGTGTTTCTCAGTCGCTCGTACCCTGTTGGTCTCTGGTGAGCTGGCTGACGGAGCAGCTGAACGGACGCTCAGCTGCGAATGACTCTGGGTCCAAGCCAACACATGTCATCACAGCGACAGCCAGTCCACTGTGAGCCTTTGTTGATTTTATAACCCCGAGTGAGATTAATCCTGCTCAGGGTGTCAGTGCCTGGTGAACATCCTTATCCAGTGAATCTGCGTGCATGTCCTTGGCTATTGTACAGTATTAGAAAATATGACTTTTGAAGGGTAAATTAGGATGACTTGAGAAACAACTCCTCCAAGGCCAAACACTTGCAGGACTCATTCGTGGAACCAAGCAAAGAGCCTGACGTTGAACGCGCCATCTCTTTTATTTTCTTTGCGTTTGTGTGGGGGTTGTGGGTAGTGGGCAGCTGTCCGAGACTCCGCGTGGGCATGAGTGAGTGAGACCTGGAGCATTTTTTATGCCAAATGGAATGACTCACAGCTCACGCACATAGCTATGGCTATAAACGAGAGATTTGCTGAGTTATAAAACATACTGTGTATAAACACACCCACTCAGATGGGCTCTCTCTCTACTTTATTATTATTATTATTATTATTATTATTATTATTATTATTTTTATTTTTATTTTTATTTTTTTTTTACAATTTTTCTACTGTTTTAGAATAGACGACATTCCCCCTATGGTATAATACATATGGACATATTTCTTGGACTAAGAAAAATGTTTAAATTAAAACTACTTTCTAATTAAATTTTCCTCATTAAGCTCTTGGTACTCTTGGCATTTTCTCAACCAGCTTCATGCTACTTATTTTGGGGGAACACGCAAAACATCTTATTTTAAGAAAAGAAACCATAAAATTTTAAGATAAAGTCTACATTTTAAATACATTTTGAAGTACAGAAATAAGTTTATGCATTAGCATTAATGTCACGATGTATATTTGACTTGGAAACAAATATCAACTTGATTAGGAGCACCTGTACACCTGCACATTTGTGCAATCATCAGCCAATCATGTGACAGCAGTGCAAGGCATAAAATCTTTCAGATATAGCTCACAAGCTTGTTCATATCAAACATCAGAAAGTGATCCTGTGTAGACTGCTTTTGATTCCTGTTCTTAGCTGACAGGAGGGAACCCCTGTGAGTTGCCCTGTCACTTCAAGGTTCAGAGCGTTCTGAGCTTTTTTTTTTTTTTCTGCTCACAATGGGTTGTAAACAAGGGGCTATTTAAGGTACAGTAGACTGCCTATGAGCTCAAACCAGTCTGGCCGTTCTCCTCTGACCTCTCATGAACGAGCCATTTCCTTCCACAGACGTGGACTGATCTAAGACTGTCATGTTTTCTTGTAGGGTGTTGCTAGTCCACTCGTAAGCTCCTGCTCCCATATAGCATGACACTTACCAACTGGGGACAGAAAGGCTCCTTCAGAGACATGTGAAACCACCACATTCTACCCAAGCTATTGCTTATCATGAGGCAGCTCAATATACTTGGGGGGGGGGGCAATAACTGCCCTTTTCTGCGTACAGGAGCTCAGTCTATTTGTCATGTTATTTTTGCTTGATTATACGCTTACAATGGTTTATTCCATTGATATTGATATTGATCAGATTTGTGTCTTCTGTTGCACATGTCTTATATTCTTATATGTCTAATATTCTAACTAAATTCATGGGGAAAAAAACCCTAGCATCTTAGCAAGTTAAAATATCTTGAACTTTGTCAAAGTAATCTAGCATTTCCTGTTAGAAGATGACAAGAAACCAATTATAGGACTAGTAAACCGAACTTTTAAAATTTGTTGGTTTTTTTTTTTTTCCATTTTTTTAAAAATTTTTTTTTTTTACTAATTTCAAGCATGAAATCGTCTTGCTCCGTTGGCCAATAACTTTGGCAATTTTAACCATTTGTTTCCAGAAAGAAGCAAAATTAGCTGCCAACAGAAAGAGCTTGCACTAGTCAAAAATGTCTAGAAATTGGCTTAATAATCTTATGTTTGATTTGTTGTCTTTTTTATAAGAGGAGACAAATTAGACTATATTAGAGTTGATTAGATAAATGAGACAATATTCAGGATATTTTCACTTTCTAAGATGTGTTTTTATGCAAAATGGCAACCTTGAGGTTTGTGTGTTTGAGTCTAATACATCCATCCTGCCTCCAGAAAATCTCATCAGTAGCAGACGTTTCCCACTGCCTGGCTGTGTTTCAGGCACTCTTTCAGACTGACTTGGCTTTTCTCTGTGCTGGTCTTGTAGTTATTGTATAAGAGTTAACTTTAATCTAACACTAGTGTGATACCAGTGGTGAGAACATCCACTCTCATATATAAAATATAATCTCAAATGATCTTGTGATTGACTGCAGAACAAAATCTCCCCAAGACCTTTTTCACCTGTGTGAAAAAGTAATATATACATACATGCACAGAGTGGACCCTCGGCTGACGTACAAGAAGCCAACCCATGCTTCGCGGCACAAATATTCAGTTCCGGTCAAGCACTTGTGTGAATGTGTTCAACGCATTTTTTTGTTGTGTTTCTCTGCATTTTTGCTCTATAAGCCTTCATTGTGGGTCCCACGGTAGTGAGAGTAAGAAGCCTAAGTGTATAACAGTTAACTGTAACTGTAAAATAAAAATATATATAGTGTACAAAATTTAAATTTCCACCCAGATAATTTCTGTGATTTTTAACACTATTTGTTGAAATCTTCAGTCCATAAAAACGTTTTGATTTCTAACGCATTCATTTGAAGAATTTTGGAACCAACAAAATGGTTCTGTGTCCACACAGAGCTGAAAACACGTAGTTCCCGGCTTAAATGCCACTGTGTTATTGTCGGTGTATGATAATCAGACAGCTAAAACTCGAAATTGTGTGAGTCTTATTCAGTGAGTCCGGGTATCAGGAATCCTCAATGTGTCTCATCTTTCCCTTACGATTCATCCTCGGTGTTTGGGACCTGCGTTGCCGTGGGCTCTGCAGCTGCGGCTTTGAGTGATGGGATGTAATTTGTTTGGGGGGAGAGAGAGAAAAAGATGTTTCCGTCCTCTAGCAGAGTGAAGGAGATCTGGGAAGGGAGGAGGGCAGTTATTGAGCTGAATGGAGGGGTGGGAATGAAGAGAGAAGTGCAAAAAGTGGGGTTGAGCTAACAATCTCCTATCCGATATGATTTTCATGGGAAATATGTACTCCGGTAATGAAGATGAGAGGAATGAAGAGGTCTGTTTGTATAACTTAAAAAGGTCTACTCGCAATCTGTTTAATTTGTTGCAGGCTTTCTTTTCTTTTCAGTTACCTCATGTATAGTCTTTACAAGTTACAGTGTGGCACTAGTGCTGCTTGTTGAAAATGAATCCTTGCTGGTTTCTCACCTCATCAGGTCATGGCCACATGACTGTAGCCTCACACCCTGGAACAATTGAGAGACGGCGAAAAGAATCACTGCAAATATCAGAAAAAAGGAACAGGATGCTCTGTAGCTAGTATTGCAGTTTTGTGTTTGACTGTCTTTTCTGTCTGTCTTTTTTAATTTTTTTATTTTTTTATTCGAACCTTTATCAGCAATTCTTCTGCTCTAATAATTACCTGCATTTATTTTTTTCATACCCCAATCACATCATATGTAAGTTAAGTTGCGTTAATGCCTCCTTTTGCTGTCAATTATGATTTGCAGGTTGTTGTCTTTTTGTATCCTTTTGTTGTCCTGTTTATTTTTACGTGACCTCTTTGTTTTGCAGATGAGGGCAGAAGTGCAGTTCACGAAGCGGGCGCTGCTCAGATAGTAGCCGAGCACATTAAGGCTCTGGCCCATAACACTGACCCGGCCACCGGGAAGCTCTTGACTGTCTTTTGTGGCATGCTGATGAACTATAGCAATGATAATGGTAATGACCGAACCCCAACTAGGGGAAACATACCTTTGGATGGTTCCCTACAGATGAATCCTGAGATGCTCAAGAAACTGTCAATGATGTGTAAGGCTAGTTGGCAGCACTGGCAATTTATTTTCCTCTTTGAGCCATGTTTTAGTCACTAATAACTATTTGGCTTTTAGTATGTTTTATACGGTGTAGAAAGTTGTTGACAGGTTGTTGAGTGTCGATGATAAAACCTCTAGGGGATGATTCAAATGAGGAGAAATGTTGATCAGTTTGTTCTCAATGATGGGTCACTAATCACGTTGTATAGACTCCTCAGAAACGTATGACATGCTGTTAGTAGTAAAGTACAACTTTTGTTTAGTAAAACGTCCAGTGAAATGTTTTTAAAGATGCATTCTGTAAGATTTGAACGCTACAGTCATGCCATTACATAGGAGTATTGTAAACTTGAAATCTCTGACGGATAACCTGCTCTACCCACTGCTAATACATTAGAAATATGATAATATTTATATTTGTATAAGTAAGTATGTACTAAGGTGGGTCAGTGAAAATTATCTTACATTTTAAGACTTCCTGATGCAAAGAATCGAGAACCCCTTTACCAGATGATGATGTGGCAGTGACGTAACTGGGCAGAAAACTCACCTGTGATTCAAAATGGCAAAGATTTACTCTCAGAGTGGCCGGTTCACCCTTCCCAGGATCCTCTGCGCCAAGAAGCGAGTCGTCATTTTCACTCCCATCGATGTCCCGCAAACAATCCGCAACAGTCTGGCGCCATCCTACGCCACAGATCATTAACTTGTCATGGAAAATCGAAGATATTTTGTCAAAGTATCTAGATTTTAAATTCTTTCAACCCATCCATTCATTTTTCATTTGGTTTTTAATCAGTCCATTCTATTTCCGTATGAAAAGAAAAGATAAGGCCTATTTGGAACAAAGCGTCCACCTGTGTATGACACTTAGATGAAGAAAAAGTTTGAGATGGGTTTCATTAACAAAATCACTAACGGTGAATTTGTGGAGGTTTTCCTGCACAGAGAGCTCGCAGGTAGCGGCCACATTCTTTTAAAACAAAAACAAGACGTTGCTTTCTGGGAAGGGTGGGCAATGGATTCGAGAAAAAGTAAGCAAAGCTCTTTGAGCTGTACTCCCTCATCGGCTGGGTGATGTCTCTTCTTGTATGAATATTCTGTTTTTTTTTTTTAATCCAAAACTGCTTCAGGTAGCAAGTTATCCCTTCAAAACCAAGAAAAATCGTCCTTTCTAATCAGTATGATTGTGCGACAGCACATGGTATTCACATGAAAAGGAGTCTAGCAGGAATTTTACCTTGACTAAGAATGCCTGCGGAGTATTTATCTCCCTTTTTCCGCGCTGAATAATGAACTGACAGGCCAAGCTTCATTTTGTTCTCTGTCTCGCTGGCATCATGGCTGGGCATAAAATGATAATTACTTTCCAGTGCCTTACCTTTTACAGCTGGCGTGATAAATTGGAGGCAGAGTTTCTCATTCTGTCCTGCTGCTTGGGGGGGAGGGGGGAGTACGTAGGGCTACTTGAGAATTATGAGTTGATTTGAGAAGTGCACAAACCACTTGATGCCTGCTCAACTCGGATGACCTGTAAGCAGCTCCAGGCATGCACAGCTCCCTCTTATAACTACACGCCTGAAAAATAAATCACAGCAGGTTTTGTTAAAGGTGTCATTCCCCGAGAAACTGTTTAATACTTGCTGTTTTTGAAATACAATAGGTCACTCGAGTTGCATATGCATGCTGCACGTGACAATGTTCTTCTACCCCCATTGCCTGCATTAGCCATAGAAAGAACACAGACGGAAAAACGAGCGAATCAGAAAAAGCCCTTCGAACTTGCGTCGCTTTGAAAATTAGTATTTATGCCCTAACCCACCTTGGCTTGTGACCGCCCACGGGAAGACAGTTTTGATTTTGCAGCCAGAAGAGAGCAGAGCCCATCTCTTCAGGTAGAAGCTAACTATTGAGAGTAGAGGAGCGATACGTTTGCATGTCATGAATATTCAAGAGCTGAAATCCTGTCGTTCTCCACCAAACTAGAACAGCCTGAAACAGAAGCACCAGAGCATATTTTTTTTCACCAAAGCTGACTCACATACTAGAGATCACTGCAAAATTAATGGAAAAACAATGCAGTGACCCCTTTAAGCTGAATAAAGGGAATAATAACCTGGGAAAGATATAAGGGGTTAATATGTACATGTTCCTCCCAGTCTCTGAATTTCTCTGTGCTGTGCTTCTGTCTGCCTTTCCCTTTCTGCACTTTTCTCACACCAGTCTTTAGTCATGTGTATCTGTGTGATAAAGCTATAATAATAAAATCCTAATGATCGATCAAACTTATTCCCTGCTAATTGCATTTGGACCAAAAAAAAAAAAATCGTAAACAATTCTTCATGGCCGGGGACTTAAATTCTCCTTCCTTAGAGATAAGTATTGAGTGATTCTGGGCTGCAGTGATGGATTAGCTGTAATTCTAAAGCAAACCTCTTCTATGTTGCATTATTCATTATGTTAAGTGGAAAGCTCTTACGAGTTTAACACCTATGCAGTCTTGAGTTTTCTTTTTTTTTTTCTCTGATGTCAAACCTCTAATAAGTAAGCAAACAACTGAACATCATCCTTATCTGGCATTACAGCCATCACACTGTAAACGCTATATTGGGGTTCCTCTATTATTTGGTGTATGATGCCGGATGCCTGACTATGTAGATAAGTATATTCGTCTTTATTCGTCGTCTTCCGCTTAATCCTGTTCAGGGTCGCGGGGGGAAGCTGGCGCCAATCCCAGCTGACATCGGGTG
>JAQMCW010000001.1:11367264-11392077 GCA_030068335.1 Chrysichthys cranchii
TGGCACATGCCATCTATTTTTTTTATGCCATTCAATATATGATCCCCAAATGGGGACCACGGAAGCTAATGGGTTAATGCACAATGTGGGGTGGGGGTTAATGGAAACATGAATTTCAAAAGAACTCTTATGTATCAACAAAAACTTCATACGCTTGGAAGAGGTGTTTTTTTCCTCCTCTTGAAAAAGCAATATTTCACACAATTAAAATGGAAACACATTTTTGATTAAACAGTATCACAGCTGTTGCGGTGAATGGCATAAAAATCCCATGGCAAACATCAGGTATGTCGTGAGAGGAGAAAATCCAGCTTTAATCACGTAACATCACTAAATTTAAACACGGACCATTCAAAATTGTGTTTTGTGCAAATGTTTAAGATGTTGCTTCTATTTTGCACAACACTGCAATGGAAACCCGCCTACTGACAAAATTAGCTGTGATTCCATTAACCTGCTTAAAGCTTAAACTGAATTTGCCAACTAAAAACAATGAGCAATGGAAACGCGTGAATATCGAACTCTCAGATATCGCTAAAAGGATTTTACGTGCATGTAAGGTTTTTCGGATAGTTCGATAAAGCAATATTCTGCAAAAGTGAAATTGAAACTCATTTGTCCCTATTTGTCGCATGACATGAAGGGCAAATGGTAAACAAAGTCAACTTTGCTATATGTACAGGGCACACAGAGGATTGAAATTACGTTTCTCTCAGACCCCCGGTAATTTCGCACGCATAACAATAACAAGAGGAAACATCCAAGTTAAAATAAAAGTAAAAGAAGGTAGAGAGATAAATATGGCAGTGCAGATGTGCTGCAGATATGATGTAATTGATGCAATTTAGTGCAAAAAGTACTGGATCCTGCCATCTGTGTGGGGGGAAAAGCAGTAGAGGAGAAAACCCAGCTTTAATCGCATAACATCACTCTATAGAAAAACACGATTCAAAATCATCTCTATTTTGCAGAAAACTGCAATGAAACCCCATCTACTATCAAAGACCTGAAAGATGTCACCCCAGCTCGCCCTGTCATTCACACCGTCATATAAACACGTGATGAGCAAGTATTAATCTTCAGGTTTTCGAGGAGCTTTCAGTATCTAAAAGGGGAAAATATATATTGCACTACTCCCCCCCCATTGTCTGGAATAACTTGAATCTGCTAGTTCAAATAAGTAGAAGCACCAGAATTATAGATCTTATTGTGCTTTGGGTCTTCTCCAGACATGGCAGTATTGGAGAGAGGTCTACAATTAGCCAGCTGCTGGAGTTGTTTGAGCGTAGTCTGTGTTTGGATAATGGGTGCTGTCACTTGCGCTCTCTGCCATCGCGCCCACATTAAGAATCACGGATCTGTGAACAGCTGCAATCTGCGCCACTTCTGTGACGTGAAATCGCCTCTCGCCTGCTACCCCCTGTCTTTTATCCAGGAGACGGTCTGAATTTTTTTTAAAAGAGGAAACGCGTGTAGAAGTAACATGCTGCAGAGCGTGTGATCCATTTTTAGCCTCGAGTGTCTGTCAAAGAGTGATCAACAGAGGTGGAGAGAATCAGTTCGGAAATCACTAAAATGGGAGCGCAGGTGCGAGCGTGTGTGTATGTGTGAAATATATAAGTGTGAATAAACCATAGGGAGATAGCTAGTGTTAAAGGTACATGGAGGATGCGGACAGGGTGAGAGAGAGCATTTGGGAGAGAGAGGCCAAAGAGATGAAGGGATGACACAGGCCTGAACATGTCAAACATATCAGGGAGGAGAAGGAAGAGAAAAATGAGTGTGACGGAGTCTCCAAATGTGTGGAAAAGAAATCTAGGGTGAGAGGTTGACCGCCTGGCTGTTTCTTATCATGCAGTGCACAGAACAGCGCTCTCGGCCTGACAGTCTCCAAGACAACGTCCTACTTAAAAGCTACTACATTGTACTATGAGAGAGAGAGAGAGAGAGGGAGAGGAGGAAGAGGAAGAGGGAGGGAGGAATGCTCGCTCGCTAAAATGTTTCAGGAGTTTCATAACCAAGCCCAAGAGACGCAGTCACACATGTATAGTAATCCTTGGGTCATGTATTCAAATACACTTTTTGCTCCTTTTATTTGTCGTCAGGAATTCCTAGTCACGTATGATAGGCTGCATGCTAATTTGTTTCTGATTGTGTTTTGTAACTGTTACATAATGTGGCTTATTAAATTCTAGATGAGTAGCACTGATTTAATATGCATATTACTCATAATGTGCATGAATAATAAGTCTTGAAAATCACAGAGCAGTGCAAATATGTAATAGCTCAGTGACTGATTAGTGTTCAGCAGGACTGTATTTCATGCTGTTGTTCACAAAGTTTATTCACTTAAAGCAAATGTGTCTTACACGGTCTCCCTGTCTTGTCTCCCTATCTTGTGTATCTGTCTGTCTCCCTGTCTTGGGTATTTCTGTCTGTCTCACTTCTCTGACTGTTGTTCACGTTGTCCTTATTCGTCTTTTTGTCCATCTATATGTTCTGTTTGCCTGTATCTCTCTCTGACTGACTTTGTCTCTTCACCTCTCTGTCTGTTTCTCTTGCTGTCTCACTCTCACTCTCTGTCTGTCTTTCTTCATCTGTCGGACTCCCTCTCTATTCTCTCTTTTTATCTTTGTCCCTGTCTCCCTGTCTGTCTCTTTCTTTATCCGTCTCTCTCTCTCTCTCTCTCTCTCTCTCTGCTTGTCTGTGTGTGTGTCAGATGTAATAAAGCTGCAGCTGGTCGAGGCCGGACTGGTCGAGTGTCTGTTGGACGTCGTGGCTCAGACGGTGGAAAGTGACCGAGAGGAAGATCTGGCTCAACTCAAAACAGCGTCTGATCTCATGGTGCTGCTCCTGCTGGGAGGTGCTGCATGCACTGATGCTTAATATTGATTTTACTTAAAGTAGATTGATACAGATTCTCGTTCATTTTGAACTTTACATTTGTTTATATCCTATTAATAGACACTATGCAGTAAGCATGGGTGGGGTAATTCAAATACCCAGACTCATCTTAGTATTTAAGTACTGACTCCACTTTTTCTGTAATGACATCCTCACAGCAACTAAGCCTTCAAGTCTTTATTAGGTCTGATACTAACACTGAGAATCCCTAGTTTGTTTAATCAGGTATTCGAGTATTGATCGTTTGTAGTGACTGAGTGCGTGTTGTGGAGCCAGTCACACAAACAGCTACAGCAGACTCAGCTATATTTAGCTGTAGCAGCTTTTTCTGTCCCCTTGGAGAAGTCTTTCTGCGTTATCCATCTCCAAACACACCTCGCACCTGAACTTGTGGGTCTGTTTATATCGCGAAACAAATTCGCATTCGGGGAACAGGACCACAGAGTGGAGTTTAGTGGCATGATGCACAGTTTGGTATTTAGTCTGTTAGTCATGTATATGGGATGTAGACAGGTTTGAAGTTTTAGAGACCGCGTTAATGTTTGAGACTGTTACCTGAAAGTTAAAGCTGTGTTCAGTATATGAAATTTGAAACGTGGGGTTTTTTATATTTCTAAATCTGTTTTCTAGTTGAGACAATGAAATTCCTTTGTTTAAAAACGCAATCGCAAAAAAAAAGTTCAATCTACACATGAGCGAAAGAGACGAGAAGAGAATCGAAGGGAAGCCTCTTTGTGGAAATGGATGTGCTCCGGACCTCTCTTTCTTTCTCACTACTTAGTAGGCAGCAGATTGAACAGGCAGCAGAGCGGGGTGTGTTTTTCCTCTCACTCTGAATAATTAATGCAGGCTGAATGGGTCGTGGGGTGCTAACACAATTCCACTTCCACTGTGTGGCATTTTATGGATGGAGCGCGCTCTTTTGTTTTCGTCCTTTTTTTTTTTTTTTTTTTTTTTTTTTTTTTTTTTTTTTTTTTTTTTTTTTTTGTTTGTTTGTTTGTGCGTGTGAACAGAGGGCCTTCTGTTATGCTTCCATGAATTTAGACACTGCATTTAGCCAGGAGAAATGTACTTCAACCCTAATGGAGTACTCCAAAATGTATATAGCAGTTTAGTTTGCGCTGGTGTGCCTGGCCGAGTCCCTGTTACCCTCTAGAGTTTAGTGGTACTGTAGGTAGATCTTTGTGGATTGGCTTAAATCACTTGATTTCTTTCAGTGGGTGGCAAACCATCTGATAAGTGAAGTTAAATGGACGTTTGGAGTGTTTTGTGTTCCTGCGTCCATGGTATTTAATGGTAGCTCATAAACTGTCCCAAATAGCGCTATACAGTAAAGTAGGAAGCAATAAATGTTGACTGTGATCAGTACACAGGAGTTTGTCAGGGTGGTGATGGTCATTGCCTTCTTTTCCAGACGAATCCATGCAAAAATTGTTCGAGGGGGGTAAAGGTAGCGTGTTCCAGAGGGTTCTCTCGTGGGTTCCTTCCAACAACCACCAGCTACAGCTAGCTGGGGCTCTGGCTATCGCTAACTTCGCCCGCAACGGTAAGAGCTATAGTCTGATTTTCTATTAATTCTAGCTTATCATACACGATTTAAAGTGTGTGTGTGTGTGTGTGTGTGTGTGTGTGTGTGTGTGTGTGTGTATGTGTATGTATATATATATATAATATACACTGTATATGCAAAAATGTAATTGATAATTAATAGAAACAATATTCTTGTTGATGTTTCTTTCCAGTACTGTGAACATTTCACACACTGATTAAGGGTTACATACACCAGAGACCCACATTCGCACCATGCAATGCATTGCTCTGCTGCTCTTTGACCAAATTAAGGCTTGGAGACTGCAGTGAGGATTCCTGTTATGTTTCTCAGTGTTTATAGAGATACGTGCCTCAGTGAGGTTTATCCCAGTATGACTGAATAGACTTGAACTGGACTCATTTATGTTGAATGTATGTATGATTACTAATATGCGAAAGTCATGTATTGGTGGGAGTAGACCCTGGATGTGACACCAAGGCAGGACACACACACACGCAAGCCTAAGGGAAATTTACCATAACCAGTCCACCTACAGGCATTTTTAAGACTTTGGAAGAAATCTATAGACAGCCAACACTGCATGGGGAGAAGATACAAATCTCTGTGAGGCAGCAGCAACATTTCACACTGTGTCACCGCTCCGTTGTATATTTTGTTGGTTCCGTTTCTTCAGATGGGAATTGCATCCACATGGTAGACACCGGAATTGTGCAGATGCTGTTGGACCTGCTGGACAGACATGTTGAGGAGGGGAACGTTACAGTGCAGCACGCAGCCCTCAGCGCCCTGAGAAACCTGGCAATCCCAGGTCAGTGATAAGTCTCCTGTATTTCAGCAGCCCTACAGAGGTGCCTTTACAACCAGGTATCTATTAATGCACGCTTTTATTCGGCATCATGGTTTCTCCTTCCTTCTATTCATCAGTGGTGAACAAGTCTAAGATGCTTTCAGCTGGAGTGTCTGACGTGGTGCAAAAGTTTCTCCAATCTGAAATGCCACCAGTTCAGTTCAAGCTGCTGGGAACGTTAAGAATGCTCATCGACACACAAGGTAGCTATAGCCAACTTCATAAAATGCTTCCAAGGCACTTTATTTGCGCTTTTGTTTATTCCTGTCTTATTCCCTTCTGACTAGTCCTGCTATAGTAATTGTATTAACCTCTAGATGAAACCCTCAAGATTGTTCTCAATGTATTATTTGGAGGCAAAAAACCTACCAAACTGTATTTGCTGCATTCAGGGACTGTATAAGCCATTCATTTATCCTATTACAGAAGCTTTATCAGGTATAAGCCAGTTCCCCTCTGTCCTGTGAATCAGAAAGCCGTTATCCTGTAAGTGAAATGGACTAAGACGGGGTCCTATGCCGCGGTGCTGAGATTTAATTGCTATAGATTGTGAGTGATGCTGCAGCATTCTCAGCACGAGGCGTGCAGCCAGAAGCTTTAATTTTCAGTGACACAGAGTGCTGTCTACATCAGCAGTATTTTAAATACTGCTCCAATGCACTTAAAGAAAGCAATTTATAAATGTAATTGATTGGAATGTTACATGTATAATAATTGAAGGAAGTGGGTTTTTTTTCCTCCCAAAAGGGATAAAGAGAATTAAATATATAATGTCTGCAACAATTTTAAACGTGTCTGTACATGTTACGGCATTCAAACAGAAATGCCATTTTTCTTTTTCTTTCATTCATTCATTCATTCATTCATTCATGTATGTATTTATTTGCAAAAAAGAGCTTTAATTGGGAAAAACTAGAACCTGGAGATTTCCTTTAGAATACTGTAAGTTGATTGTCTGCTCCATAGTAAAGCTGACCTTAAGCTGGTCCTAAGCTTTGATTAACTGATTTAATCCAGATATCTTTATACAGTTGAATAGAATAAAATCAAATCCGTGTACAAGGGGTCTCTGTCAAGTTTTGATAACAATAACTTGTCTGAAAATGAAGTTTGTTTGATTTGTAGGTTTAGGCATAGAACTGATTTGCTGCATAGGTCAATGGGCGGTGTCTGTGTGTGTGATGTAGCGGATGCTGCCGAACAGTTGGGAACAAACCGTAAGCTGGTGGAGAGGCTGGTAGAATGGTGCGAGGCCAAAGACCACGCAGGGGTGATGGGAGAGTCCAACCGCCTGCTCTCGGCACTGATCCGACACAGCAAGTCAAAGGTCAGTCAAGGCCTTACACTCATTTCCTGAATCTCTGAATTTCTCAAGAAATGGTAGAGATTCTAATTGTGTTTGCACGTTTCATGACTTTGAACAGGAAGTGGTCCGGACAGTCATTCAGTGTGGAGGTGTGAAGCACTTGGTGACCATGGCAACGAGCGAGCACATGATCATGCAGAATGAAGCGCTGGTGGCTTTGGGTCTCATAGCAGCACTGGATTTGGGTAAAACAGACATTTAGCTGTCCAAAGGTCAAAGCTTTACCTGATGTGTGAATTTGACTGAGACTAATCTCAGACCATTCACATCAAATATTCAGGGTGTTAATTCAGCTTTTCCTAGGGCAGGTTTTAAAATCCACGTTATGTCTAATCTCTGAATTAACAGAACACTGCTTTCCTCGGCTGCTTTATACATCCCAGAGTTAAAGGTTGCCTCAGTGATTTATTTTTTTTAAATGTCAGAACATGTTTTTAATATTTGCTGACGTTCTCGACACACGGCAGCCATCAGTAAAATGTTACAAATTAAATTCAAGCATCAAGCTGCAGTTGATCAAGCATCATAGCCAAAGTTATGGTGACCTTAAAAGTAGTTCCTTTATGCACACACATGGTTGTACTGTCATCACCCTTCAGTCTGATGTGGTACAATCTCAGTTTGCTGTAGTCGGTACAATATTATGTTTACGAGAGTTTTATATTTTTCCAGATTTTTCAAGTATATTTTCAAAAACATTTTTTATACCACTGTTTTTTGCTTTTTTAATACCAAATTAGTCATTTGAGAATTCCCACCCACTAGCCAGTTTTCCACTAACATGCCATAGTTCGACCCAGTACGGATAAATGGTAGCATGGGCTTCCACTGAGACAGACGAAGCCAGCACCACAAGCAGCAACAAACTCGGCGACAAACGCTGTCTGCTCTCTTCCTCATACATGAGCTCACAGACGCCCATGGCAACCTATACATTAATTATTTTAATCCAGCTTTCGTGTTTTTGTGAAGTGCTATCTAAATGTGATGATATCGATAATGTTATAAGAGAGACAACTCGTGAGATTAGTGTACCCCCAGATACAGAGATTGCTTCTTTCTTTCCTTTTTAAAATGACATTTTACAGTATAAATTGTTAAACGATGTATTCAGCTTTTGTTTAGTTAGAGTTTGATTTTCATGAAGATGTTTTGCAGATTTAATTGTTTAATATTAGTTTAGTTATTAAAAAATACACTCCCTGGATCCCCAGGCTTTTTAAATGGGAGGAAAACAGATGGTATGGCTCAACAAAATCTGACTAATTGGGTGAAGGCTGTTAGGATTTCTACATACCTGTCAGTCAGGGAACATTGAGGGCACGGGTTGTATTTGTTTGAATTTTGCTGAATAATTAATCTGTCTCTCCGTGCAGGAAAGTAACGTGTAAAGCTAATTTCAAAACAACTTCCTGTTGCAAGAACAGCCTTAGCTCCTTTTTACTCAACAATAAAAAGTGGCTATGCCTTACTCCTGACAGATTCAGCAGAGAAGGATTTTGTGGGAGCCACTCTGGTGCAGGTCCTACATAACCTGCTGACTGAGGAGAAGAGCGCTCCTGAGATCAAATACAACTCCATGATCCTCATCTGCTCCGTCATGGGCTCAGGTGAGGAGTGTTTCGACTGTGGATATGAACCTGCATTTCAGCTGATGCTTATCTGCAATAAATGTAGTCTAGATATTTTCATATGATGTTTGAAAAATGAAGTTTTTCATATTACAATATATTCTTCAGAACCCATTTCTGAATTATTTAGTAACGGGGGTGAAGCTAATAGGAAAGTTGTCACTAGTTACTTTAATAGGAACAACTGTCCACTTGCACATTTATACTGTTATCCAGTCAGCCAGTCGTGTGGCCACAGTTCAGTGCATGCAGATAGAGGTCAAGAGCATCAAATCCAACATCGAAATGTGGAAAAATGTGATCTCTGGAACTATAATAGTGGCATGGTTGTTGGTGCCAGATGTGATGGTTTGAGTATTTCAGGTCGTATTTTCACTCGCAACAGTTTCTAGAGCTTACACAGAAAACATCCTGTGAGCGGAGGGTCTGCAGGATGAAATGCCTTGCTGATGAGGGAGATCAGAGGAGAATGAGCAGACTGGTTGGAGATGATGGGAAGTCTACAGCAACTCAAATAAGGACACTTTACAAACATGGGGAGCAGAAAATCATCTCAGAATGCACAACACAGTGTTGATGAGCTACAACGTGGCCATCATGGACACAGACTCACCGAATCTGAACAGTTGAAGGCTTATTAAAAAAAATATATATATATTTCCAGGTAATTTCCCCCCCTAATCTTTAACTATCCAGTTTGGAAAAGGCTGTGCCCATGATAGATTTAGATTCCTGTTCTTGGCTGACAGGATTGTAACCAGATGTGGTCTCCTGCTGTTGTAGCCCATCCACCATAAGGTCAATGTTTTGTGCGTGCTGAGATGCTTTTCTGATCACCACGGTTGTACAGAGTGATTATTTGAGTTACTGTATCCTTCCTGGCAGCTTGAATCAGGCCTCGTCAATATGAGACCTCTCATACTGACAAGGCATTTCCACCCACAGAACTGTCACTCACTCACTGTTTTTTGTTTTTCCACACCATTCTGGATGTAACTTCTGGAGACTGTTGTGTGTGAAATTCCCAGGAGATCAACAGTTTCTGAAATTCTCAAATGTGGCACCAAGAATTCAACCACAGCTGCGTCCCATGGGTTTTTGCCGAGTGCCACACACATTGCTATAAAATTACAAGCGATCGTGATGTTTGATTATGCCTTCATTCCCTCTCTTCAGAACCTCTGCATAAAGAAGTTCAGACCCTGGCCTTCATTGACGTGGTGTCCAAGCTACGCTCCCATGAGAACAAAACGGTGGCCCATCAGGCCTCGCTAACAGAACAGAGGCTAACAGCACAGAGCTGAAAGACTCTTTATACACACCACACACACTCCATCCACTCTCTGCCTGCCAGCCCTTCCTATACACACCCTTAACCTCCTACGACGCCCTCCGTCATGTGCCAAGGTATCCAGTCCCACTCGCCCCCACCCCGCTATAAAGTCGCCTCTTCTCACCCAGCTCGTTTCACGCATGCGTTCAACGCTTCGTAGGACATCGTAGACTGCCTTCTGCAATTTGTTGTGCGAGATAGGGAGCGTGCAACACTTATAAATAGACCATAGCTGTGATAAACGAAGCGTTCGCATCTCGTTGAGGAAGACGAAACCTGCAAAAAAAAAAAAAAAAAAATAGACTAGACAATAACTACATGAGGGCTAGAGGAGAAGCTAGCGCAGCCATATGTTCATGCCGTGTAAACCCCACGTGTTCTGTGTAGCTTGAATACCTGCTGATTTTGACACCTGCATGGTTTTTTTTCTTTTCTTTCTTTATTTTTTTAAGTAGTCTAATTTAACGGTGTATCTGTGATCAGCTAGCCAGACCTCGTTCTTTACAATACACTCTGCCCCTTTAATATATACTATATATATATCTGCCTGACACGTTCGAGTAGAGATCAAATGCATTTGGACTGTACGTGGGATGACGGGACCAGAGAGAACACTTTACATTTTATTTCCCCATGGTCCTAGTGCCACTCAAATTCCATATCACTAGTCTGTTGAGTTTTGAAACAGATCACTGCTGTCATATGGATGTCTTGTTAACAATTAATTGCTAAGTATTTCTGTTTGCCACTCTTTTGTGAAAGAGCTGCATACGCCTAGTCAGGATAGTGAGAAAAAGATCGTTGAATTGCTTGTTAAATTACAGTACAATGTTAATAATGTTATGCTATATAATCTGTTAGGATATAGCACGCTGTTTAACATGACTGCCAATACAGCAGCTATAACAACTCAAATAGATGTGGATCATTACAGGTCCATAAATAAATAATACAATCATGTCAAGTGTCCAGAATGGGCTTAGGCAAGTCGGTGCGCATGAGTGAGTGTTTTATGTTCTGAGGTGGTTGAACTACTGCCAACAGTTTTGCAATCCATGACCCCGGCATTGAATAACAACCTATTTTGAGTGTCTTTAGATAATGTGCTCTCTGGTGTACATTTCTAAGGTGTACATTTGATACTGTGGTACATTTTTATTTCCTGAGCTGGATTTTGCATGTGTACAGGTTTGTCTTTTACCAACCCTCTAACCCTCTGAGTATCACAATACATGCGTTTCCACTGCATGTTGGGATACGGTACCACTCTGATGTGGCCACTTTATGTTCGGTAAATGTTACGTTATTTATCAGATTTGTAACCTTAAGGAACCACTTAGCAATCCAGTATGTCTATATTAACTGCATTACAGATATTTAAACTTGACTAGTTGTTGTAAATGTCACTGATTAATTGTACATTTGGGAGATAGAAAATGATTATTAAAGACAATTGTTGGCAATGGATTCTTGGTTTTATGTCTTCCTTAACAGCAGTTCTCTACATTCATTTTAACCAATTCGTTTTAAATCTGGTGATCCTGAAAGCTGCTTTGGGAGCTCTTAATTTGAACGGCTATCGTTAACTCTGAAGGAAACACAATCTGTAATCAGCAACGAATATGTTAACACCATCTGGCTGAAATGACTCAGTTTATAATATTGAGAAAAGCGATTCCAACCATTTGAACGGGAGCACACGTCTGAAATATTCAGAAAATGGCAGTACATACACGAGGAGTATGATGCAATAAAAAAAGGTGTATTTTGTTCCCAAAACGGGCTTTTTTCCACAGCAGGTCCTCATTAACATTCAAATTTCCACTGACTGAAAAAGTCACACTATCCAGGAGATTAACTGCCAACTGGTGAGTAGTACTGTGTGTGCGTGTGTATCAAAGATGGAGGAAGAGAAATAGATTAGAGGGTGTTTTACACATTGCCATGCTGTATTCTAGGCTGGGGTTTTTACTTAAGCACCCATGTGTGATCAGGATAACTAAAGGTAACGTTACACAATACCAAAACGCATGACGGTACTAAACCTCCATTTTGAGGTTTGCTGAATCACGTGACAATGCTACCTTTATAGTTTTCCTAAATGAGTGAAGTTAGAGTTACAAGCATCACCCAGCCATATTGTTAAAGTTTAAAGGACCACATTAAAGCCATTTTTACTTATTTCCCATAAAGGACCTGGTTCACCCTTCCCAGAATCCTCGGTGCCAGGTAGTCACCATTTTCAACGTCATTAATATTGGCAGATTACTAAATGCACCCTTTTAAACGCATTACTCACACCTGCATCATCACACTATACTACTGTAATACAGACTGAACTCTGTGTTAACTTGGGGAAATGTGAACGTGTGAACAAGATCATCCGTAACCCAATTTTAGGGCTGAATGCAACAACAACAACAAATGATCAACAACAATAATAATGCAGTCACTAGACTACATACACAAGCCATTCCTCATCTTTTAATGTAGGACACAAGGTCAGCAGGTGAAAAAGGCTTTGTTTATTTGGTAAGTACAGTACAGAATCAAGTTCACATATTCTCTCCTCCAACATTAGTTCATCTGATTACAATAAGCCTGTGTTAGAGAAACATTCCCTTATACATTTTACATCCTTACAGTTAAAAGTACAGATTTTTGTTCATCACCTCCCCCCCCGTTCTATGTGGCTGCTTAAATGATCTGTATTATTTTTCCCCAGTGGAAAACCACTTATAAAATCACACTAAAAATACTCAGCTCCTATAGAAAGAGTGTACTTAATACTTTTTGAAGTGGGTTGAGTTCAGTTTTTAGATCTAAACTGACCTTAATCCTTCCGAGATATTCTCTGTTACTAACACATTACATCTTAACCATAACCATGACCTCTGAACTTTTAGATTAGGTTATAAACCACTTGACAATACTTTCATGGTACGTTCTGCTGGTGTCAGAGGTTGTTCACTAGACATTATGGACGTTCACATGATGAAGAACAAGTACATACCTTGTAAGACATAACATAACCAAGTGCTTATCAAAAATTTAAACATGTTAAAAGGTGTTGAAAAAGAAAGCGGTCCGTGTCCACAAACTGGACCAAGTTTCAACAGTGTCGTAATATTTGTACGTGTGTCTTTACGAAACAGTGTTAACTGGAAGATAAAAATAAAAATGATGGAACAAAGCATGAGAGATGTAGTGCATCCTAACAGTCAAACATCTCAAGACACACAGGCGCACACAAATGCATACAGCCACACATTTTTACATTTCATACACAGATGTCTGGCATGTGAAAGACTCTAGTAAAAGCTGCATTCACACAAACTATAATGGTGCAGATCACATCTGTACACACGTGACCTGATGAGTTCTTTTGCCGGCGCCATTCCTCACAAGTCCTGTAAATGGGGAAAAAGCTTTGTTTTTAATAGTTCGTATAGTTCTAACTTTACAGTGTAAAAGTGTGTTTAGTTCTTTCAGTTACCTGTGAATGTCTGAAGGGGTGTTCTCTTCAGGTGAACAAACTGCACATGAGAAAAAGAAAAGAATTAATCAAAAATAAGAAGGGCTGGCAAATCTGCCTCACATCGGTCTGCTGATCAGCTAGCTGTAAGAAAGGCGTTGTTCTGCTGGTTTACTACTATCGAGTACAAGTGCAGGTAAGTTGTAGGCCAATATGATTTGAGTCGATACAGATGGTTTATTCCAAATGCTCAAGATCTTACATTTGATCTAAAATCTTCCTGAAACGTATGTATGAGCGATCCACAAAAATGAATGTATGCACAGAAAAGTGCATATGCCACTCTTCTAGATATGAAATCTATAAATGTTAAATGATCTTGAAATTACGACGCTAAATAGACGTAGATCTCTGCCTTGTAAACGCCCCCTAATTCATTTCATTAGCATGTACAGGAACTTGAATCAAAGCCCAAATCTCCTACCTGATAATGGCAAACTACAAGATTGATATTGATGTTTTCAAAAAGTGCCTCCTGTTGCAAACCACTGCATTATTGGACTTTTTTTTTTATATATATATCTTATACACAACCATCTCAAAAGTAAATAGACCCCATCATTTTTTAAAAATATATTTCTAGAAACTTCCTTCTAGCTGCTCTGGCATTAGTAGCCATGAGATGTGTGTAGATTGACTGAAATGCTTTACATGTGTGGAACCATACGTATAGGCCTATTAAATGAATTTCCTTAAAGGATATGTCAATTTTCCTGCTATGGATTTGGAAAAACAAGGCATGTGATTTTGTTTTGTTTTGAACAAGTAGCCTAGCTTGGTTTTTTATTTATTTATTTATTAATAACTTTATTGAGCAAAACATTACATATAGACTTAACATATGGCTACACATATTTGGCAATACAACTGCAACAGCATCTACTACTACTACCACAACCACCCCTACCAACAACAATATTAAGGAAACAGTTAGGCAGCAGACAACATCCTGGTGCTCTGAATACCTGCAGTACTCCAACAAGGAAAGGCGAGTATGCCAAGTTGGAACCTGACGTGGAGCTAAGTATTTCTCCTCAAAAAAGTACAAAATATCAAAGACCATTTTTATACATCTGAACTTCGCTGTGGATTTGACCTTTTGTGCATTTTGAGATAAAATTGGTTTGTAAGAGTGTTTTATGAATGAAGTCCACGATCTGATGGCAATTCATTCAAAGTCACACTATCGACAAGAAAATTTCAAAGTACAATTGGACAGTGTGAATAAACATGCCACAAGGGGGTAGGGGAAGAATGTCCTATTTTTATGCTACACAATAATCTTAAATGTGACTAAATAAATGTATCCTCGTGGTTGTGGACATTCTACTGAATGACCTTGAACAGGTCAGATTTGAGGCAGGCTGTAGAGACGCGACTAGGACGTACCTGAGTGTCACATGTCGCAACAAAGGCTTTTTATATTTGTGTAAATGTGACATGTTTAAGGTTATGTGAAATTGTTTCATTATGTTGAGCAAATTAAATCAGAAATCACCATGAATTTAATCAATACGAAAGCACAGCTTACTTACTTTCAGAATGCACTGTAAGCAATCGAGAACTACAATTTTACTGACGTATGCTTTTATGCAAGTCCGTTTATATGCAATGCATGCTGCACTTTTGGCTCTGTACTCCAGCCCGTTGACGTGAAAAAATGTCTATGAATTATTAAAGGTTATCCTATATACACTATACACAAATCTAATACTGTGTGAACCATGTGGACTCATGGCCCTTTTAATACACAATCTGTTTAGATTGTTGTGCAAAAAACAAAAACAAAAATAATTATAGGTTCAGCAGTAACAAATGACCTGGAAGCGGTGAATCACTGAGGACTAATTTCAAAAATGGACTAAATTTGCTGAACAGTTGAGCAAAGTTCTCCCAAATATAGAAAGTGCAAGCGATTAAATTCATTCTCCTGTTTATGGTAGATTTAAGATGCCATTACAGTTCAAATAAACAGGTGAGATTAAGCTGATCAGTGCAGACCTCCATTGAGCTTATTTCACTTACTGAAGGCAAGAAGGCACTGAAACAAGCAGACATTGGAAGTGGCTGCATGACAAGTCAAGCATCACCAGAGAAGAGTTGATACATGGTCAAAGATTTCAGGCAAATAAGAGCTTAAAATGCTAATTTAAGCATGGTACGTTGTGCAGATCCTTGTACGGTGCTGTCGTGATGCTGCTGTTGTATAAACAGTATGTAACAGCACTGGGTATAAAACCGACAGGTTTACCCAATACCTGCAGATATACACTTAAAAGTCTGTACTTTAAGGGATAGTCCGAAACTTTGATGAAAGTTAGCCACAGCTAGCCGTTTTGAGACTTTAATCAGGGCTTTCTGAACTGACAAGCAACTATTTGTTTTCCTTCCTATTTTAATGGCAGCTGCCGGTGTATGAAGAGAACCTCACCAAATGGGACAGCGACGGCTCTCGGTTATTGATCAGAAGGTCAGGGGTTAAAGCCGCAGCGCTGCCAAGCTGTCACTGTGCTCTGATCACAGCTTCCTAACAAGCTTGAGATATGCGAAGTAAAGGATTCCATGGTAATGTACATGTCAAATTATTCTTCTATTAAAAATAGCAAGCTGACTTTTCCTTAGCCTGACAGACATCGTTTCAGATCCAGTGTGCTGCAGGACAAAGCTCAAACAACAAATGTCCAAATAATTATATACTGCACTGTAATGTTTATAAAAAAGAGTGCTGGTGGGAACAAAAACCCACCCATAATCTCAACAAAGACAAGACAGATATGGACTGGTAAGGAGCAAAGCCAGCCAGCTTCTAACAAGTACAGAGAGAAAGAGACACGGGGGTATCAAAATGCTCAAAGAAGTGTAGCACGATGGCTTGTGCAGCATGCTGAGGATAGAGATTAACAACCTGCAGAGGAGACGAGATGAAGAGGAGCAGAGAAGGCATTAAACAGAGCGTGCATTAAACTATCCTGCATTCGGACATCATCTGCGAGGAATATAGGAGTCTGCCACCGAGTTCCACCAAACAGGGGGCAGTGAAGCCCAATAAGGGGGTCTGTGATATTTGATTTTGTTACAATCCACCATTAGTATTCTTATATTTATCATTAAATTTGAATCGACCTGTTTGACTGGTCTTTTAATTAAACAGGTTTAAGCTAAACATCAATTATAATTTAAAAACAAGTAAGTAGTCCTATATTGCCAGCTTGAATAATATTGTTTCAATACATAGGAAGAATATTGCTGTACATATTTAAATAATAAGTCTAATATATAAATAGTTAAATTATGTTAAAATGTTATACTTGGGGGGGGGGGGGGGTGTCTGGGGAATGTATTTTAAAGCTAATGGGGACCGCTGTGAAAAAGCCCCTGTATTAGATCATTGAGGACTGGTATTAAAGTAAGGCCTTATTGCATATCTGTGGAAGCTGACAAAGAATTCATGATGAGCAGGCTGGAAAGCTTAGTTTATTAACCTGTATTTACATCTCATTCTTACGTCTCGGGAAAACAAGCTTACACGCATACACGGCATGTATGATTAGCACAATGAGCTGCAAACAAAACTGAATCGAATCTGCTCATGGTTTTCAAGTTTTATATCTGCTGGATGTTGCACACCTTACATTTATGAAAGGTCTGATTAAGTTAAGAAAATGTTCTCACACTATGAAAAAGAGTAGGAAAGGGAGTCTTGCGGGACCGTCTGTTTCTAAAGGAACCTTGCTAAAAATGGAGGGCGGGTGTGTGTGTGTGTGTGTGTGTGGGGGGTCATAAAGTGGCCTACATTTGCACCCACCAGGTGAGCGCCTCCCTCACAAGTACACTGAGGCTTTCCCGCTGGAGATGTATGGGGGGCGGTGGGCAATGAAGCAGGGGGGTGGCGGCACCCTGATGGAAGCATGAGGAGAAGTTAAGTGGTGAGGTGAGTTGGCATAGCATTGGTCATGGCAGTGCACTCAGACAAATGTTGCTACATTCTCGCATGTAAATGGAGGAGTAGTTGCGATGGTCAAGGGGATGTCCCATTTATCAGCTGGGTTAAATATTTAAAGATGATTTTATTAAGAACATAATAGTGTCTGATACAATATATTTGTATTGGTACCTAATGGTGACAAGACAATATTTACAAAATCTCTTACATAAAAATAAATAACCACTACAAGGATTAATTATGCTAATGTAAAGCCAAACACAGTACCTAATTATTTATGAGTAGTAACATAAAGAAAATGCAAAGGAAAACTTATTCAAACTTTCTTATATTGTCCGTATACGCAAAAGACTCCAGCACTTTTTTCGAAAATGAGCCAAACAGGCCTGTTCGCCTACTGAGGGTACAGGGTCAGCCTGCAGTGTGTTGCAGAGGCAGCATGCATAAGCAAAGCAAAGAGAGTTCTTCACTAATTCAAACTTCGTTAGCTTGATCAGGGTCACTTACCAGCTTGCACGCACAGCTTCAATATCACTCACTAGATTTTGGGCCAGGCATATTCCAAAAATCTGCCAAACAGAAGGCAAATTTAGTCAACCATATCATCTTACATATAAAAAATGTGTTCTTTGGTACATTGTTGATTATTCTATACAGCAACATAGAAAGTAAAATAAAAACTAGATATGATTAGAAGGGAAAATAAATATACTCCATGACAATGCTGTGCAATCCGCCATCACATGGTACATTGGCAAAAAAGGACCTTATACACACTTCATTAGAAAAACAACATCTGGTGAGCACATCCAGAAGACCACATCAAGCCCCACTTCTGTCAGCTAGGAACAGAAAGCTGAAGCTGCAGTGGGCACAGACTCCCCAAAACTAGATGGATTAAGACTGAAAAAAAAAACAAGCCTCTTCAAATTGCTACTTCCTGCATGAAAACGCACCGTGTCTCAAAACAAAGGTCGTCTCAAACTGGTTTCATGAACACGATAGTGAGTTCAGTGTTCTTCCCAGTCACTGTATCTGAATCCAGTAGTACACCTTTGGGATGTGGAAGAACAGGAGATTCACAGCATGCAAGTGCTCCTGAAAAATCTGCAGGAATTGTGTGATGCAATCCTATCAACATTGGGCAGAATCTCAAAGGAATGTTTCCATAATCGTGTGGAATCCATGCAATGAAGAATTGAGGTTGTTCTGAAAGCAAACGGAGGCCCTACCTAGTACTACTAGACTGCCCCTGATAAAGTGCTCAATGAGTTTATATTTGCACAATACTGTCATAAAAAAAATGCCTCTATTTAATGTACATTATATGGTCAAAAGTATGTGGACACATCACAGTTGATATAAAAAATAAATAAAATACATAGAAATTCTCCCTCGCTCCATTCTGACATTTAACAAATGCAAAAAACATGTTAATATTTACTGATCTAAAACAGACAAAGTTTACTCTGATTTAATGTTTGACAGTAAACAAAAATTCCTAAAGTGTATGTAAATATCTGATTTCAACTGTATATGTGCTTGTCGAACATTCCGTTCTATGTTAAAGCACCATTTCCTGTTAGAATAACCTCCACCCTTCTGGGCATGCGTTTCACTAGCTTTTGGAGCGTGACTGTGAGGATTTTTTCATTCAGCCCCAAGAGCATTAGTGATGTAGAGCACTGATGTTGGGTGAGGAGGCTTGGCATGTAGTCAACGTTCCAGTTCATCCCAAAGGTGTTCAGTGGGGTTGAGGTCAGTGCTCTGTGCAGGATACTTGAGATCTTCCACTCCACCCTTGGTAAATCATGTCTTTATGGACTACACTTTGTGCACAGGGGTATTTAGGGGAACTCAGGGCCTCTTGGCTCCAGTGAAGGAAAATCTTAATGTTACAAAGACATTATAGACAGTTTATGCTTCCAAATTTTGTGACGACAGTTTGAGGAATAAAAGGATGCCGATGTCAAGTATCTACATACTTTTGGCCATATAGTGTAGATAACGTCGGCTGATGGGGAACAGTGCACTGAATAATCTTATACTTATAAAATTATAATTAAAGTATTAATATTTGTAAGAAGTAAAAGTAAAGAAGGTGTACTTTACCTGTAGCAGTGCAATTCCTATAAAGATGCCTGCTACTACTGTCAGGTTGTCCTGTAACCACTTCTCAAACTGAGGCACACAGCCCTTCACATATATGTAGGTCTTTTGCTCATCATCCTACAGAAACAAATAATACAAAAATCATAAGGAAGATTACGGTAGTTTATATACAACTCTGTCAGATTTCTCTTAGAATGATCAAATCACTCTTATTTTGCTCATAGCATGACGCAGGCCATGGAATGAATCTGCATTATGATTCATGACCTGCAGAGGGCTCCTCATGCTCACCGTGTAAGATTGGATTATTTACCTTTTACATAAGATCCACATAACTTTCAGATTTTATTATTTGTTTTTTCTAGAGATCGAGAGATAAAAAGGCAAAAAGACATTTAATCAGGGGTATTTCTACATTTCTGTCGGTGAATAACTGCAAGTCTTGCACACTGTGGCCCTGCACTAGATGAGTATAAGCATGAGGACGTTCTTTTCAACCGGGATATGTTACTACAGCAGAAATATTTTCTATTGTGCCGTATAATGTGCCTTCATTCTCCTGGTCATGATATTTGAGAAAATGGACTAAAAAAAAAAAGAAAAGCATAGGTCAACGTACCGATTTAGCCCGGACATCATATCCACACTGTGTGTTGATTACATCCTCCTAGAATACAGGAATTACAACATAAATCAAGGTTCCTCTAACCACAGTGGCAATCATTCTTATACACAGGACAATGCAAACAGTCCTAGGTATGTGGACTGGTTAAGCTGGATACAAAGACTTCCTCTGTTAATAACAAATTCACTGCAATACATTGCACTGTACTTTCTTTTACATTCAGTATTTCGTGAAATTATTTGCAGATTAAGCTAATCCTCATTGTGTTTTCCTGTCTTGTTCCTATTTAACTTGAGATAACACTGTAAATGTTACTCATATCTACTAGGCCCGAGTGAGGAAGTGATTTAATTATACACAGGAAGGAAAAAGCATTCAGCCAAAATGCCTTCAGTTGGTGAGTTACCGTACATCTTATGAAATAATAAAATACTGATAGTTCATGGCAGTTTAGAATTAATGCTCTTTACCCTAAATGGCCTCCTCTGATTCACTTGCATATTGAGGTGTTTTGGTTTTTTTTTATTATGCATTTTAATCTGATACTGCAAGCCATCAGATTCCCCTGATCCTTGTGCTCACTCTCAGGATCACAGGAGCCGCACTTGGAGATTTGAGGCCCACTGCTCAGAGCTTTGTGGAATTCCAAAGAGGTTATGCGGTCTTACAGTTATCACTGGCATGCTGAAGATAATCAGCTCTACATGTCTTCCCCAAGAGCCGACCTCAAGCTAACCTCAGCATTACAGCATGCTTTACTGACATTTCAGCCTACATGAAGGATCGACAAGATAAAGCTTCTTCACCTGCAAATAATGATGGTGATTTTGCAGGTTTGCATTCTATAATATCAGCAACATCTGCTACAACATGCAAGGACTCGCCATCTCATAACTTGACTAGTCTGGCTCTCTGTTGCCAACTTGGACTATTAAAACATTGCAACGGACTCCTGAGTGGCCCAAAGGAATTTGTCCTAGCCTTCAAGAGATCATGAGTTTGAATCCTAATGATTTCACAGCCTACATTGCTGGGAGTCTAAGAGAGAGAAAATGCTTCTGGTGCTGCTCTCTGGGCGAGAGGGATGGCATTATGATCTCTCCTGTCAATCCGAGCGACCCTAGCCAATCGTGTATGCGGAAGAATGCAATTTGAGTCTTCTTGCTTGAGTCTGAATGACGCAGCATGAGCAGCAGTTCGAACAGATGCAGTGACTGGATTAACATATCTCCCAGGAAGCACGTTAGGCTTCACACTGCCGGGTCATGTGATGGGGAGCTATAGCGAAAAGCAGCTGCACTAGCTTAAAGAGATTGGACTGTAAAATGTCAGTGATGTTCTAGACATGATAAACATTGACTTTTATAATAAAACTATTATTAATAGCAAATCAAACACAACCTGTTAAACCATGCTCTTACCGATATCCATTTTCTTTACATGTGTCGTCGTCCCCCCGCCCTCCCTAAATTCTGTCTTACCGCTGGGTCCTTGGTGCAGCAGGAGAAGGGAACGCCACACTTCTCTCGGCTGGGGTTGGTGTCCGTGCAGTTGAAATAGATGTTGAGATTCCAATCGTCGGCTCCAAACGCCCCACAACACTCCCACTGCACACATGAGATCATGACATGCTAGAAGCACTCCTACAATAACCTTAGAAGTCTACTGAAGGAATTCTTAGTTAAAAAACTGGGAGGAAAATATGCTGAGAAGGTTTTCTGAGAAGTTCTTAGGGAGGAGTAGGAGTTCCTCTCAAGCATGAAGGATGACGGTAGATCAGTGGATATGGCGTAAATGAACTGAGCATGCACACATGTCCTGGTTATGCCTCATTCCTTTACTGCATTGTTAATACCATTACTGCAATGTTTCTTATAGAAATGATCAATGCTATGACAAGGAACATGTCTTCATGAGCTCTGCGTAATTATCAACTGCAGTGCATCTTCATGGGTGTGGAAGTTAGCGGGTGTGTGTTTTATTAGTCTCAGAGATGCCACCATTTGGTGCTCTCAACCAACAGTTTAAACTTTTTTTTTGGCACACAGGACCAACTTTATACATATTGGTCCTAAACTGTACAACTGGTGTAAACTCCTAAAATCTGACGCAGCAATTGATCAAGAATGGAAGCAGAAAAACAAAACTAAACATACCAAAAAAAGCCCACATTAAAGAACTATTTTTTTCATTCTCTATCTAATGGATCCACGATCAGTTTATCTCAAGTATTCTATTATACACTTCTTAAAGGATGTTACCGAAATCAATTGCTGTGCTATTGCTATTGCTTATGCTATTACGAAGTGCTTGCTCATCTCAAGAGTAGGCTCTGATAAATTGCTATACTGAATTTGATTTCTGGGGGAGTCATCCTCCAGGAGCTGACCTGGCAACTGCAGTCACATCCAAAGGTCCCAAAACTGAACTGAGAAATTGTGTGAACTTTACTCTCAAGACGAAACATGCATTTGTTTTGGACTGCATTCAAGTAGTACAAAGTGGACACAATGTAGTGATGTGCCTTTCCAAATGCAAAGAAATCTGTTGTGCAAGTTACTACACTTGCCAATTTACTATCGAGAGCTTCCATTTTCCCAAGGTGGCTTCTAGTCTGCCAAGAAATATGTGGTAATGTTTCAGTTCAGACAAGCTTCAGGAGCCTGCTGCGATGAACACAGCAATCCTGTCAGCTAAATAACACTACAAGTAATACAGAAAATAAATAAGAGTGGGTTGCATTGTGGGGATTCGGCCTATTATTATCTGCTTTGAGAATGCAGATATACAGGTATGTGCAAAGAAATGCGGTACAAATGACTTAAAAAATAATTACATTAAATCTCTTTACTTATTAAACAGCAATAAACTAAACTAAGTCAATATTTGGGGTGCCAACCCTTTGCTTTTTTTTCTGAAATAGTAGTCCCAGGTACAATGTGTACAGTTTTATAAGAAAATGAGCTGTAAGTTTTGCTGAGCATCTTAGAAAGTCTGTCACGGTTCTTCTAGAGACTTTGACCGTTGCATTTGCTTGTTTTTTTCTTCTTCAGGAAAACCCAGGAGCCTTCATAATGGTTTTTTTTGTCTGAAAAATTGGTCTCTTATGTAATATGTTGTGGTCTTTACTGACATACAAAATTTTTCAAATAGAAATACTTTTTTGGGAAAAGTAATGTTTGGACATCCAAAAATTTTTTTTGTACTGACCCAGTAATGCAGAGTTCATACAAATATATATCTACAATAAAATTTGTACGAAAATAATAGTGTGCCTAAGACTTTTGCACAGTACTGGAGGTTAATCGTGGTATCTGTTCATGGTTCTTCTAATCTTCCTCTCTTTTTCCTCTCACTTTCTGTCACACTACTCTCTCATCAAGCAACATTCATTCTTTTGCTTTTTCTGTTTCACCAGGATTTTCTCATCTTTTCTCATCTTTCTTGAACACAGCACAACACTTACATATTCCTGAGTGAAGTCGATGAGATTTTGCAGGTCAATATCATCCCTGTAGGCTCTGATGTTGTTATTAATGAAGAAATTGAGCTGGTCTTTGATCCAGTCCTTAAAGACGAAGGCAAGAACCCCAGCTGTCAGTTCCAGGAAGAATATGATCCCCAGGAACACAGAAAACTAGGAGTGGGCCAAGGAGCAAGAACACATGAGACAGTATTATTGTTTGTTCAAGCAAAATTTACTTTTTTTTTGGAACACTAAAATAATAGATGAAAACTTGCTACATGATATAGAAGGCTGCAGCAAACTTGGAATTGGAAAATGTACACAACTACTCACCCCCATTATAAAAAATTAAATGAGATTAAAAAAAATGTATGCAATGTGTCACATTTCAATATAGGGATGCTGTATGAATTTATTTGAATAATTGTAGCATTATACAAAGTTAAAGACAATTAAAGGAGGGATCTTGGATACTTGCTCATACAGAACATTTCAAACTTCTTTTTATTCTGTGTTCAGATCCAGAGACTGAGATGTTTGGTGCAAAACAGTGATTGTGTTTGCACAACCATTTCTCTGCTGATCTGGGTGCATGCTTGGAGCCATTATCTTATCGACAGTACTATATATGGACAAGTCTTAATGCTCTGGCCCAGGCAACTAGGTTTAAGGCTAAAACATTGTGCAATTCATAATGCCATCAATCTTCACAAAAACCCCAGGAAAAAAAAGCATTAAAGATCCAGCGCACATACCCATTTTTAGCCAATTCTAACAATGGTGTGCAGGACTAAATATTCTGGTCTTATCTGTCCACAACACACATTTCCAGGAGTATTTCCAGTGACATGTTTTTAAGCGCTTTTGTATATATTTTGAATTGAAAACTCCAGCTCGCCCATTGTGGTGGACGACAGATTGGAGAACAATGGAAACAGAACGTAGTTAAAGACAACACAGCTTCTGGAGACTCAGGACAATACAATAAAAACTTCAGGGGTTCCAATAATTCTGGAGTTAAATCTGGTGGAATCAAGGTTTTGTTTTCACTCAGACAGTTTAAAAAGGATACTATAGAGATGAAAACATAGACTCACAAATTTGAGGAGGACGGTGTTCTCTCTCAGAGCTCCGATGCAACCAGCAAAGCCCAGGATAAACATCACGCCACCCACCACCAGAAAGAGCCAGACGGGGTCAAACCCACCCAGGTCAGTGATGGAGGAGATGTTTGAGAGCACGCCCTGACAGACAGAAACAAAGTTAGGCCCTATTTATGTCTGATCAGGCAGACACAGCAGAGAAGCTTCGCAGTATGTGTCCTGAATGTGTCCTCAGTGACCACTTGGGATCACATTTCTTGACAAAAGAGTTTTACCAGAAAGGGCCAAAACACAATACAGTGAACCCCCGCCTACCCCCTATATATATATTAAGGCTTTATAAACCATTTCCACTCTCTTATTAACCTTTTCCACACTCTTATAAACACGTCCTAT
>JAQMCW010000001.1:11406676-11419929 GCA_030068335.1 Chrysichthys cranchii
TCAAAAGCAATGTCTGATTTTCATTAGTTCATTTTCAGTAAATTTTTATTTATTACTATTTTTGTCAATTTCAAGTTTTTTCAGTGACCATTGTGGGTTTTTCTTTCCATAACGGAAGGGTACCAACAATTTTGTCCACGTCTGTATAACCCACAAGTTCCATGCCAAAGCACTGCTTAAAATTTGAGTAGATACCAATGCTTTATTTTACCCATTAATACTTGATCGAATATTGGCTGCACAAACACATCTCTGTGCCGTGATATCTCTCAACTGCTTTATGATGATGTCATTTGTGGCGCTCTGATACATCACTGTGAGGGGAGACGTCTCCTGTGAGGTGCAGTGTGGACTGGAAGCACAAAGTTATCAACACATTCTGTTTAAAAATTTTGTTTTAAATACAGCTGAAATGTAGGTGACGCGTTGTTTTAAGTACAGATACCTTTTGTCATTTTCCACATGCGTATCCTTTGGTTTCCGATCAGCCAAAGAAAGATTTGGCTGTTCCTTCATGCACAAACCCCTATGAAATAGATATAGAGCTTAATACAATGGAATATGTACATTAAAAAAGTTAAATAACGATGATAATGTTAATAATAAATCTCAGCTACCTGCAGAAGCTGATGTTAAATGCTGTTGGCTGAAGTATCCACTGACCCAGTTCAGTCTTCTGTATGTCAATGAAACGTTGGTGAAGCTTGCATGTTGTGTTGTTCGTGCTTCTCTGCTGTCTCCGTTGTGAATGCTGTTTTGTCTGACGAGTGCTTTCTCTGCAGTACTGCCTCTGCCTTTGCTGAGATATCTGCAGCTCTTTTGGTTTCACCTTGTAGGTCACCAGCAGAGGCTGACTTAGGGAGCTTGTGTTCAAGCAGTACAAGCTCTGCGTTAGGGCCTCATGGAGCACCAGGCTGCCGCTTTCATCCCTGAAGCGCAGCTGAAATCCCAGGATGTGTGTTCCATGGACATGATGAGGCAGAGATGCTGTCACATTGAACACATCATAGCCTGACGGGGGAAGTTGGTCCAGGGTGAGCAGGTGCTCAGTGAGAGGGCTGCTTATACTCAGGTTCCCTGCTCCAAATGAGAGGCTGTGCACAGCCACTGTGACTGTGAGCGGTTCAGGGTGCAGGGTTTTTCTCAGTAAGATCAGCTCAGCAACAGTCATAGAGGGCTGTATGTATGACAAGTTGAACCAGATCCAACCAGGTTTGCTATATTTTGTGCCTAGATGGTAGACACATAAATAAGTATTGATGCAATAAAATTTCACTGTATGATAAAAGTCAATCAATGATAGTAAATTTTCCTATGCTAGAGTATATAGAAAGTTTCTCACCTTGTACACTACGGAAACTCTGCACCAGAGTCCCATCGGAATCGCTTCTCTGCCTCGACTCCTGCGTGCTCAGTAGATGGTAAATTTGCTTCATATACGGATGCGGCTTTGCTTCTTGAGGGACCGACAGCTTATTGATGTGAAGCATCTCCAAAATTGCCTTGCTAAGATCCCTGTTTTCGAAATCTTCTGGAAGATTCTCTTCAAACCTCAAGCCACTGACAACAATCAGGGTTATAACCGCATACAAGCAACATAAACATCTTTTGAACTCCATGTTAAAAAAAACTTAAGACAGATAAAGAGGAGATTCTTGGTCTGTACCTCACAAGATGAAATAACAGTAGGAAAGCTGAACCTCATTTGTTAATTGGGTGTGGGAAGGATTCACAAAGTGCACACCACACAGCTAAACAGAGAGAGAGAGAGAGAAAGTAATTACCGCTCACGCTGAATATGCCTGGAATGTTACAGTCCATTTGACATGCATTGTGTCCATGCTTTTTCTGGCAGCAGAGCAAAGCAACAAGTCTTGTTTTGGTTTGGGGGGGTGATCACTTTTCTTTTTGTGGATTCAAGGTCTCTTTTCAACTTGCTGAACATTTTTTCTTTGTCAGTTGTTCAAAACAAGTAGAGATACTCAACATTTGCTTATAGAAAGTCTGCTTTTGTCAAGTAATATGCCATTGCCATTGTTGTAGGTGTTTGTATATGCATTTGTTGAGAGTTTAAGGATGTCAGTTTGAGTATTTGTGGTATGCATTGTCCAAGAACATGGAGGTCAGTGGGAACATGGGCTGGTGACTCTAAATTGCACTGTTGTTAGGCTGTGATCCCCTGCAATAGACTTTCACCCCATCTAGAATGTAAACAACCAGTGCCTTACAACCAGTGTTCCTGGGATAGGTTCTGGGTTCACCACCGCCCTGAGCACTATAAAGTACTTACTCATTTTCTGGGCTATGTTTTTAAACAGTAGATGTCAGTGTTGGTTAATTTTTATCCGTCGTTGTGTTTCTCAAGAATCCTTTTTTTTTTTTTTTCATTTTAAATATTGTGCTTTCTTGCAATTGAATTAACACAATACAGTTTCAATACATATTGAAACACATTGAATTCACCTGAGCCAAAATGTAATCTAAATAAACGTGAACTGTGAATGTTATATAGTGGCACTTCATGAATGCAGTCAAATATTTACAAGTACATTTCATGGAAGTAAATTATTCTAGAAGATTTTTATAGAGATTAGAAATCAGGACGCATGGGATAACTATTACAAACGTACGCAATTACATTTGCATTCATATAAAGTCAAGCAACAACACAACCAGGTCAACCAACTATGAGTTCCCTGATTCTTTTTTCCTATTAAACTTTAATGTGGGAAGAGGCAAAAAAAATAGGCCTTGCATAAAGGTCCTTGATCATGCTATCCATACAAATTTTGTATGGGTTTTAATGGATGTTTTAATTATTAATAACTGTATAAACAACTGTCAATAAATACTATCAAATTATGCTGAAACATATGATTAGACTATTCATCTGGGGACAACTGGCACAAGATCTTTGAGATTTCTAACAAGACATGGAACATCTAAATAAAAACGGAGTAACTACAAGCGGTAATTTTCAGCTACTCAGAAGACTCAGAAAGGAAATGAGTGACTTAAAGGGGCCAGCTGACCATTCCCAGAATTCAAACTGTTGTTTTTGTTTACATGCGATCCCCTGTGTTTTGAAAGTACATGACCACTTCTCTGCTACCTCTCTTTGTGCACGCTGACCTAACTGAATACCGAGCCTTTTACAAGAAATCTTATGCTAATTAAAATGGAAGACGTTGCCAGAGAAGAAGATTACGAGGAGTTGAGTGTCAGACTAGATGTAGAAGGGAGCAGTTATTCTAAACAAAAAGTTTATGGTTCTCCAATCATACCAACTCCCAAACAACAACAAAGATTAGGCACACTCCTACGGTACCTCCAGCTGTGGAAGATTATCAGTCTCAGAGAGTAGAGGCATTCTATGGCCAATGATTTCTGTATAACAGACCATTGCTATGTGTAACAGACTGTTGCCGTGTAAGCAATAAAAAAAATATTTTTAAATCAATAAAGTGTTTTGTAAATCAAAATTTTGCATCAAATTATTGATTTCATTAGTAAGTGGTGGGGCAGTACGGTGGCTTGGTGGTTCGCACTGCTGCCTCACAGTAAGCAGGTCATGGGTTCGATCCCCGGGTTGGCCTGAGCCAACCCTTCTGTGTGGAGTTTGCGTGTTCTCCCCATGTCCGTGCAGGTTTCTTTCTGGTACTCCGGTTTCCTGCCACAGTCCAAAGATATACACATTAGGTGGATTGGTTACACTAAACTGCCCATAGGTCTGAGTGTGAATGCGAATGGTTATCTTGGATGTTTCGGCCCTGCGGTGGACTGGGGACCTGCCCAGAGTGTACGTCGCCTCTCGCCCGAAGACAGCTGAGATTGGCTCCAGCGTCCCGCAACCCTGAACAGAATAAAATGGCTTGGAAATGGATGGATGAATTAGTAAGTGGCCGTATAATAAGCAGGATGGTTGCAGGTTATTTTTTAAAACGCAACTCAGTGCAACGGCATCGAAAATGGTGACTTGTAACTTAGCACAAGGGTTTCTGGGAAGGGCGATCTCGCCCCTTTAATCTATAACCAGACATCAATCTCTAAAAAATGTTTTCTAGTTAGTTGAGCCCAACACCACCAAACTGAAAAGTTCAATAAAAGTTCAAAATGGTCTGCTTTAATGATAAGGTGTCTTCAATTTTTCATACAATTCATTTGGCATTAGAAACTTCTAATACAAACCATTACACTAAACAGCTACTATTTTGAAGTTATTATTAGCACAAAATTGTAAGTAGTTCCTTAATGGATCCAGAAAGATTATACTGTTTTTTTAAGCCATTATTAACTTGTCCAGCTCTACTCAGAGCTTTTCAATGATGCCAGCCGCTTGTTTAGCTTCTTTACTCCTCCTGGACTTCTTTATGCTGTCACAAAAACATTCAAGGGCGGGTAGAATGTTTATAATAAATTAGTACGCCGTACTTCAGTATACAGGTCATTTCCATGAGGAGCACATGTAATCCTCAAGCACTTTTTTTTAATGAAATTTATATAAGCTACTCAAGGAAAGATTACGTTTTGTGTCTCAGTATTCAGTACAGTGCAGTCAGGGAAACAGATTCAATTAACTGATTGAGTTTTCACGAAGAAACAGTACCTCATAAAGTATTTACTACTTCAGTTTGTAAACTGATATCCAAATTCACCAGTTCTGATTATTCTCATGGTTAGCAATTCAGTTAACAAGGGAAAACAGTTGTTATGCCTGCATTAAACAGGCAGTGAGTGACCTTGTCTGTTGTTCAGTGAGAGGAAGGTGAACCTGGATCTAGTTACTTCTTAAAACATTGTCATGTGCCAACACGCCCCAGGGAATGAAAGATGCAGATAATAGGTTGTATGTACATAAAGACTCCTTTCCTGTAAGTAGGGAGGACTGGGACATTGTAGGGTGTGTGGGGGGTGTTATGGTATGGTGGTTGGGGGATGTTCTGTCCTTTCTGCAAGCAACTGGTGTTAGTTTGGATCCAGCTTTGTTTATTGAATTCGCATTTTCACTACTGGATGCACACCAGCATACGAGCCATCTGGTCCCCCCCCCCTCCAAATCAGTAATTATTCTGTAATCTTCTGTAATTTTCTTTAAGTACATTAGGAAAAGTGGCTTTTTATGCACTCAAGTGATAGCTATATAGAAAGCATTAGCTTTTTAGTCTGCGGTTTAGCTTTTCACTCTTCCTCATTAATCATACACCCATCACCTATGGAGCAGAATGTTATTCTTCTTGATTAGCTTCAGTTGAGCTATTAACTGGCAGTGATTTTTAAGACCAAGGTCACACGGCAGAGGAAATTGGTTTCTGCAATGTGTCCAGGGTTGACAACTGTTGGTTTAACCGTACCTTACTTCATTTACACCCAAACATTTTGGTTTTGCTGTGGAATAGTTAGCTGCGGGTGGCTTTAGAAAGATAGCGCTTGTCACATTTGCCTTCATTCCATCAATACAAACCTCTCTCTTGGTCTGAGTGCAATTCATTCAGGAAAAAGTACAGAAAATGTTTAAATTCACATTTGTTCCCAGCCGCATTAACTTACAGTAAAGGTACCTTAAACAATTGCATGCACACTTTTTGCCTGCATTCCTGTTCAGGTATGATGAGCGATCCAAAGCTCTTTGTTCGGTCTTTAATTAACTAATGGTGCAGGCTTTGTCATGTCCTGCAGTCCTGAAAACATTCCCTATTCTCTTCTCTTTGATCTTACGTTGTCTGCGTGCGTATCTCTATTCTGCTTGCTTCTGCATTTTGTCCTTTGTTAGGAGACTCTGTACTTGCATGCACTCCTCCCTCTGGATTCTGTGGCGTGGGACAACATCTCTGATTCCCTCCCCTGTGCTCACACAGACTGCCTCCCTCTTCCCTCCCTCTGTTTCTGTGCAAGCTGCTTGAGGCTCTTTGCTCAATTAGACAGTTGCTGTGCAAGGTAGCGGAGTGCTCTGGGGCGGTGGAGTGTTTTTGGAGATAAAACATTGCTGTTTGTGCTTTAGGTAAGAACTTACCTGTTTATATTAGTGTTTATGTCTTAAAATGATAAACACAGGTATGATGATGGACATTCATTCAGTGGAGGGGGGCTGGTTTAGGAAAGCCACACATCCACTGACAGCTGTCAAGAAGAGATATTCTTGTGAAAATAACATGATCAAGTAGAAAGGTCATAAGAGAATAATAGGGTTGTTCTTATGCAATTTGCATTTTTGTCATTTAATATTGAATTAAAAAAAAACCCATTGTGTTTCTTTCTTGGTGTTTATTTGATATAGACACACGTTCAGAGATTTTTAAAAAAAAATATATATATATATATATATTTTGTTGTTCTTATTTTTGATTACTCACGACTCTTTGAATAGTTTACTTCAGCCATTATAATACTGACTTCAGTCTTGGGCAAATTTGGGTCATGGGGACATTCTTTAGCTAAAGATTAGTTCCACAGAGAGAAGTCAGAGTCAAGTGTAAACCTAAGGAGTGTACTTAAGACAAGTGCACAACCTCCACTTGGATTATGCACTGGCCTTTTTGCACAGGAGTCCTTAACATTTCTGCACATTGGACAAGGCTATCCTGGTATTCTGCCAAACATGGAGGCTGAAGCTATTTAGAAAGAGGAGAAGCAGGTTTTTTTTTTGCCTCCCCCCACTTGCACCCCTTTGTGCTTTACTCATCTTTGCTTTGGAAACAGTTGGCTGTCTGGGACCCTGTCATTAGTGAGATGAGAAGCAGGGCCTGTGAAGAACAGGCTTCCGATTTTGCAGGCTCCGGCCATTGTCTCCACTTGTTCCTAGCTGTGGATAGAGCCCGCTTGTCAAGAGAGGATCACCACATGGTTTTCTCTGTATGACCTGAAATTGTGTCTTCTGGAACTTATAGTTTGCTGTGCTGTAATGTTAATTATATCCAAGAGCTTCACATTGCTGGAGATGTACATACTTTGTATTCATGTTTGAGAGAAGGGTTTCATGATGCTCAAACCTTTACATAAAGTCTAATTCATAATTGCAAGCTCTTTAGTCAAATAAGTTTAATCACAGAAAATTTTGTAATCAACAAGATAAAAAAAAAAAGCACTAATAAGTATGTTTTTCATGTTGTTGACGATTTTAATGATTGATTTTTACATATATTTTGATGCCGGAAACTCTGCCCCCACATGCTTGAATGGAATTTGAGGTTAAGACGCAACAGTTCAGGGAGTGTGCAGACAGCCGGCCACCCACCCTGCCTGCCTTTAGCTTCCCTTCACTCGAAACTTCTAAATCTCTTTATTAATCTGAACACACAAGTAAGCCCGCATGTAAGTTTATGCATATGGGAGCCTGTAGCAAATGGTTTTGAAGTAGGTCAATTGAGTTACACGTTCTATATAAGTGTACGGTATTTTCATTCTCCACTAAATATACCCAATTCGAATATGCTGGCTTTAATGAAGCAGAGGATATGAGGTGTTAGCTATCAAAAAATGCTTACATGTAACTTGAGTGTGTAAAATATTTTGGAAATGTGCAGGAATTGTTTCAGGATAGCCAAACCCAAATGTTAAGTACAGTTTTTTTTTTTAACTATATATTCAAATGTTAGGTCTGCTTTCAAACTTCTTATTAAGTAGGAGGGACAGTTTTGGACTCATGAATGGATTTCCAGGTAACCGACCCAACCCAGTTCTCATATACTGAGCTCATGGAGCCCTTCCAATGATGGGTTGTTGAACTTGCTCCAAACCTTAGCGAGATCACCCTAAACAAGGTGAATGGTATAATCATAGATGATGTCTTTACATGTTGGATCTTGCCCTGAAGAACAATGTTTGTGGTTTGGGAACTGTGAGAGCTTGTTGTACCATCAGGTAAAGTGTTGGGAATGTAGTGGAAAGAGGCATTGTGTTTTCTATTGTACAGCACAGCTGGGCTTTGGATGGATATTTTCCTTTTTGGTATATCACAATATGCAAAAAGTAAGTAAGTAAGTAAATAAATAAATAAAAATTATAATTTGTGTCCATTTTGGACTTGTTATTCTGAGTGTCTTCACCAATTCCAGTTCAAACAATTATTTTTAGTCATCATATCCACTTACCAGTCTTCATAAAAAAAAAACAAACAAACAAACAATGGAATTGGAAGTAGCATTTTTTTTTTCAGATGGATGTTGTACATATTATGCTCCATTATAAGTTTGCTTACCCTCATCCCTATCTCCAATGCTAAGCCAGATAAGATGTGTGCTTTAGGACAGCAATCACTTCATGTAAGAGAAAGATTTTTAAAAAATGTTATTATTCCGTAAGGAAAAAAGCATCATCCACACCATTTTTGATTTTGGGAATCTTTGACCCCGGTGCCCTGTGGTGTTTTTTTTGTTTGTTTTTTAAACTTAGGGAGTGATGTTTATTCTACAGCAAGCCCACAGATTGATTAAAGATAAGGCACAATGTTGTCAAAGAGGACTTTAAAGATGGGAAAGGTCCCACTTCTAATCTGCCCCAAGCACACTAAGGAATTTGGCCCTTTTGGTTGTATAACCCACAGACCTCACACTTAATCCTCTCTCTGTTATAGGCATCCTGGCCTGCAGTGCTGTGTAGGCTCAACTTACATTAGGTCTCCAAAAATTGGCTTCACTGCTTATCATGTTGGACTTAGTTTAATGTTGTTGGTGGCTTTTCTAGGCTTTTGTTGTTTTAGAGAAATCAGATATTTTACTCTTTCTGGACTGCAAATTAGCCTTCTACAATAGTCCTCCAATACATAGAATGCATGTACCACTGAGGTAGACTCAGTCAAGCTTTGGTTAAATTTCCCACTGTGGAGCCTGAATAAGGTAATATTAGCATGAAGTGAGTTCAAATGAAAAATAACGGGGTTTTTTTTTCTGGTTTTGTATCACTGAAAAGAAAAATCAAGGACTAAAACTGATGTACAAAATCTCCCCCAGTGCCAGACTAGAAATGTAGCTCTATCCTACCTCTAGGATCTGAAAAGATTTTTACAAGGCACCTTCGCTTAGTGATCTCCATTAGCACCACCTAAGATTTCTTTTCTATTTAAGACCCTAAACCAAGGATTCTGGTTCGAACTCCATTTTTGTCATTGTATCCATTTGATCTCCCTCTCTTATCTTAAACTAAAGTGATGAGTGAGTCAAATCTGCCAGTCTCCAGGGCATGCTGTGCTTCTCTGGACTCTAGCCATTCCAGCTTTCTGGCAGTTTTTTGGTCTAGTCATTCTGCCTTCCATCATGTGTAAGAAGTCTTGGCACTGAGGAAACACGGATTACAGAGGATCCCTGTCTTTGGTCATTGTTGTCTGAAAAGCAGCTATAAAATATCATGTTTGGAGCATAGTAGTCATCTGGGAAATCTGTTGTATTTTAGGACAGGTAGAAATATATGCTCAGTGCTCGAATACAACGTGTAGCTGCCAAAAGGAGTTTGCGCTTTCCTCAAAATAGTAAGGTTAAAAACTAAGATTAGAAATCCTACAGGACATACTCTTGAAGAGTTCAGGAGGATAATCCTAAGGTTGGTCCAAAGGTGAAGAAGTGTAGAAAATCTCAGGTCTGAAATTTAGTCTTGGTTTTTTTCTTCTCATATATTCACATAAATGCACCGAATAACCCGGTTTGTAAACAGGGCAAAAATATTATGTTATAAAAAAAATAGATTTTAAAATGATGATGGAATTTTCTCCCTTTAGGACACTTGCTTAGGAGGCTTTAAATGTGTACCATGTGTTTACCGCCAGGTGTTAACATGTGCACTCAATGAAAAGTATGATGTCATTCCAAAAGAAAGACTGGAAGTGAGTTTAACAATAGTTTGTGCTTGGGGGAATGTCTGTTTTCCAGTATCAGGCATGTTTCTGTTAAAGCAAAATTCATAACTGACATATTTCAGTGTTATGGGATTCATCACAGATGGACAGTGACAAGCATACTGGAAATTGAGCAATACATACAGAACTTATTACACAGGTTACTTCCTACACAAATAATTAGCAACACACCGTTGTCCTGGAACATACTGCAAATAATACATTGTCACATTTAGCCACAACTACAACCTCTAATCCATGAAAGTTTGTGGAGAAATATCAGTAGAATGATATTTTAACATATTTTTTCAACATTAGATTTTTTTGCATGGCATGTGTGTATTTTTCAACCACTATTTCATTATTATTGTGCTTTAAATAAACTAAAACATTATGGAGGCTACACTGGTATCTTGTTAAGAGTAGATATATGTGATAGCAGCTGTATCATCCAGCTGGAGTGTTCATGAGAGCAGTGATATCACACTTCACAAAATCATTTCCACATGATAAGCCTTTAAACGTGTTTTTTTTTTTTTTTTTTAACAAAAAGTTTTAGTATCAGGCAAAGCAGATGGAAATCTGTTATCTCTACAATACATTTAAGTGTCTCCGCACTGGCTATTATAGTCCTGTAACTCTGACAATGATCCCAGCTTTGTGAATATCACCTACAATATCCAAATTTGTGTGTCACTGAAATAAGTAACTTTTTTTTAATGCTCAAGGTGTATAATGTAACACAACCCATGACAAAAATAACTTAGTCAAGCTAATACAACAGCAACAGCAAAGGAGAAGCCGCTCACCATATGTTTGAGCTTTTGGCAATTAACTGTAGTTGGAGTAATTAACCCTATTTAGTGGTGTTTTCTATGCTGATAGTTTAGACAGCCCGCTCCCTCAAGACTTTTAGGTCAAAGATCATCTTTCATCTTGACATGTCATCTCATTGAGACTGCGCTGTATTTTCCTGTCTCTCCACAAACATGTCAAGGAGAAGTGCCAGTGAAGTATTTCTCAGAGACGGGAGGAAATGTTTATAGTGTCCATTACACTACATCTAGAAACCAGTGCATATCATTGGTTTATTCAAATATATATCAAAAAGATCCATAAATTTTCCCATTTTTTCTGTATGATGCATATGTATATGTATATAACATCGTGTAAAGTTAAAACGTTAACTTTAACATTTCTATTATAGGCAAAACACAGCAAAATATACTCTATGCATAAATGTTTTTTCTTTTACTTTTTTACTTACAGATCTCCCCTGAACATGTGATAATACACTGAAAATCTCTTAAGAGAAGACGGATATAAGTCATTCAAAGTCAAACAAAACACGATAACAACCAAAAGGAATTCCATCCCACTAAAAAAATAAATAAAAAATTATATGAGGAACTTTGAATTTACAACCAAGAATGGTTCTTCAAAAAAGGACTCACATGTGGTCATTTTGGCTTCTTCTTTTGCTGGGACTTTTGCACCTTTGCATGTGCTCCTTGGTGAAGACCAACCATGGCCTGCGGGTGAAGAGAGGCCAGACGGCTTTCTTACATGAAGAGGACCTACAATTCCACGTACCCAGAGAGAAGGATGCCTGCAAGCTGGAAGTGGTTCTGAATGAACCTATAACCCAACGTGTTGGTGCATTGTCCCCTCAGGTAGTATCCCTGCTATTATGCTCTCTGTTTATATCTCAGAACATATTGATTTATGCTTGAAACTGCTGAGCTGAATACCTAGTCCAGCTAATTATCAGTTCTACCTTAACCAAAGGGAAGTTGTCAATTTTCCTCAGTTTCAGCTGGCTAAATGTATCTTTTTTTTTTTTTTTGCTCTTAACATCTGGACGTGCAAGACCCACAGGCTTTGAACGTAAAATTATAACACACTTTGCGATACTCTTCAATAACTTACAAGCAACTATGCAGAGACCAAGCAAGAATGAATGAGTGGTAACTATTAATTATTAATGAACTCCTGTTAATTACTGATGGATAGTGGGCAGTTACTCTCTATATAATAATAAAGTAATGCTTTCGTAGTTCATTACGAACAAAGCAATCCTAAGCAATCTAACTACTAATTCATTTCTAATCACATCGGCACCATCTACTGAAGAATTGCTAGCTGATGCAAAGTAGCCTACTCCAGCACTTCAGTTAATACAAAATAAATATTTTTAGGCTACAAATAAAATTAAAATAGTATGTTCAGGGAAATCAGAGACCTACACACTTCATATTCACCACTGTCATATCTCAGCTCTCCTTGAGCCTTTATATGTGGCAATTAGAACCAGTTTGTACACTGGCCTTCAAATGGACACCACAGTCTATTAGCATACATTTCTCGCCCCCAAATCAAAATTTCGCAATTTTGAGTAATCATCAATCCCATTACAGAGCTGGCTCACTTTATATTATTCACATTATATTAATCAAATAAAAAAAAAAAACAATAAATATGACTCTTTGTGGCTCCTTTCCATATCTTTTCCTAATATTAGTGAGTATGTCATTTGTACACATTAGATAATAACTGACGTGTCACTGTACAGTTCATTAGGGATTAATGAGGATCTGGAACAATACTGTAAACTGAAACTTATTACCAATGACTAACTATCTCCAGGAGATATACAGTATAAGACTCGCTTAATTTAAATCGAACCACACTGAACCATACCAAACCATTTTATTATTACATACTGAGTAATTATCCAGTATTCATTAATAGTTAACAGTAGTAATTTGGGTGTTAATGTATGTAATACTCATTTGTTCCTGATTAGAGTCACTGCATAAATGCGGACCTGTGAGTTATTAAAAGGTGTCAACGATGAAACTAAACATGCTAATAGAAAAGACAGCCACACATATATATCATTATAGCCTGCTTCTGTGAAAAAAAAGCACCTGTGCCATATGTAATATAGTTGAAATAAGGTCACTGCAGGTATAATTCACATTTCACATTTAAAAGTCTGGCCATGTATTAAGAGCTACCTTCAGCATACAGAGTGAACTTAGTGGACAAATGAGAACGTGGTGACAGATCAACATTCACCAGTAAAATGGCACTGGTTTGTTGTACTAGGCATATCTAATGTTTCTGTTTCTTTTGCAGAGTTTTTATATTGATGGCTATTAAATTAATCATCTGTGACTAATTGTAGAAGGCACAAAATAATAGTTACTGTATATATATATATAGTGGTTAAATTATCAAGGGGAGGGGGGAGACGGAGATATAATGTAATATTTTACTAAATTCCCAATACCCATATTACAGTGGTGGGCCGTGTATTTCACACCTAGGCCTTCAGTAGTCGTGCCAGCACTTGCAATATTATTTGGGAAAATCACAACATTTTACTCACCAAAAATGAGGATTATTTGTACACAAAATCCATCCT
>JAQMCW010000001.1:11425314-11437187 GCA_030068335.1 Chrysichthys cranchii
ACTCTCCCTCCGGATACTAGCAACAATTCGCCTAGTTTCCTCATTGGAGGGAAATGTGTGAAAGATAACTACTTTGTTGTACTTACTGGATGACTGACACAAAGGCACACAACAGTGTTTAGCTGTTATACTATCGGTTCGCTGAAATTTAAATGTTTTCTTAAGAGACATGGTGGTGGTAATGCTGAAAGTACGAGTTAAACGCAGCAAACCAAAAGGGACTAGAAATGACTGAGCTGGCTGAAATTTTACCGGAAATACGTCAGCACCCCTCTGTGCATATAGCCCATTACACCTCACTCTAATAATAAAAGTAACTACACATTAAATCAGTTTTAACTAAACAAACAGAGTGGAAAAAGTGCAATTGTTTTTCCTTGTGGTAGTCATATGCCTTGACCAATCAGCAATGAGCATGGAACATACAGAAATTGAAATCTTTCTTGCACTTTCATGTTTACGCTTATTGATGTTTTGCAATTAAAAGCCACCATACATAATTAACACTTTCCATATATATGTTATTGAATTTAGCTTTAGAATTTTATACATTTGAATACCTATATATGTATATATATATATTTGCCAGGGGATCTGATGCAGGCCACTTGTTCCTGGTTGACAGCATCCCAAAACTTGCTAAGGATCCCAATGCTCCCGTGCTTAGACTTTTCACTCAGGTAAAAAGGGAAAAAAACCCACATTTGTTTTTCATTTTTTCCCAGTCTGATCATTTAGGATGATGCAAATGCTAATAACTTTCTTCCTTTCCACTAGCATGCTGTCAACTACATGAAAGTGGCTTATATGCCTCCTTTCCAAGATATTGGGCCTTATCCTCAGCATATTCAGTTTGTGCTGTCTGTGACCAGTGAGCAGGGCCGAACTACCACTGGAATCTGTTTCAATATTACAGTGCTGCCAGTCGACAACCAATCCCCAGAGGTACCCCAAAGCCATCTGTTCAGACCACATAATATGACTGAACAGAGTGTGTTAATTAGAATATCTGTTAGGAAACCTTTGTTGACAGTTGCACTGATTTGTAGTCAGATCATGTTTATGTGAAGCATATACAAAAAATGGTTAAATGAAAAGTAGCTGCATGAAGGTTTGAATGAAGGTGTTTTGTTTGATGCTCAGGTGCTCACGAACCAGTTAATTGTGGATGAGGGGGGAGAATGCTGGGTCAGTGCAGATCACTTACACCTGACAGATGTGGATTCTCTGGAGGACTCACTACAGGTGGCGCTGAAGAGCAGGCCACAGCATGGGGACATGTATCTGGATGGTGCACCGTTGACTCAAGGCCAAACCTTCACTGTCAGAGACCTGAAAAGCCTAAAAGTTAGGTCAGACATGACAGCATTTCCTTCACCATTTTATAGTATCAGCAGGATCAGAGTTTTTTTTTTTCTTATCTACTTGAAAATTTGTATCATTTATATCAGGCAGTTTCAAGGCCAAACCATGTCCATAATGTTTTATAGGATATGTTTGTGCTACACACAGTGTTGATACAACCATGTTTCTGTGCAAAGCTTATTTATATCGGTGTAAAGTATGATTAACAAATCGTGCCCCTTTGTTACTTTGGACAAAATGTAACATTCGGAACGCTGGAACTGCCCTAACATTAAGAACTTATGAATGAATTTCCAGTGTGTATATAATATGTGATGATGGTCATGCGTTTTCCCTCACACAGATATCACCATGACAGTTCAGAGACAGAGGAAGATAACATTGAATGTATAGCCACAGATGGGGTGAATTCAGTTGACTTTGTTTTACACATTAAGGTAAAATAAATAAAAACATTGATTTTGTATTTGCTACCTATTACTAAACTATTACTAAATTATATCTAACTACTGTATACGAATGTTTATATACACTGACAGGTAACACTAGTCAATGATGAAATGCCAGTACTGGTGCCAGGTTTGAAGACTGTTCTAGATTGTGCAGAAGGACAGGAAGTAGTGATCACCATCGAGTACATCTGTGCAACTGATGTTGATAGTGATGACAGCAAACTGACCTACCTCATTGCTCGTCAGCCATATCATGGTGTTGTGCTAAAGAATGGTATAGTGGTAGACAGGTTCTTTCAAGAAGACATAGAAACCAGGATCATCAGCTACAAACACACAGGTATTAAAGCTACTCATTCTCTCTTTTTATTTGTATCATGCAAAAATATTTCACCAAGATTTTGGTCTGTATTGGGGTCTGAAACGAGAATAGTTACTAATATAAATAACATTCCAAAGGCCTGGAGGTCGGATTGCTCCCTCGCCATGACACCTTCACATTCGTGATCTCTGATGAGCAGACGGATCCAGCTCCTTCATGCTGCTTCGACAGACCTTTTAAGTCTAACCACCAAACAAAACATCAACCGGACTCCTTGCTAATCTACGACCTCAATATTACTGTTTATCCTGTGGACAACCAGCCACCATCCATTGTCATTGGTATACCTTATTTACTTAAATCTAAATCAGTTCTAAGGAAAATGATCTTTAATTTATTGAAAGGGCTTTAAGCGGACCTCAAACTGTAAGAAATGAATACATAAGCGTACTCTCGTTACATAAGTAACATGTCCTTCATAAAAAATAAATGCTATACTTGTTGAATCAAGCAACGCAGACATTTCCAAAGTAAACAGTAGACTAATTCTAGAAAGAATTTTTTCAAAAGTGTTGGTGTCTATTTACTTTTGAGACGTCTGTGCATGTTTAACTAGTAAAACTGGGATTTAACATGGACTGGGATTTGCCAATGGCTTAACTATTTACACTCAGGTACAGTTTATATACACCATATACAGGTACACTTTGTAGGTGTACAGCTACAGTCGCTCTTTATGACTGGTCAGCATTGGTCAGCATTGGTCATATGGTCCCGTTTCAACAATGGACAGGATATAGGGGGTGTAACAGTTTTCACAGGATTCGAGGTGCTCCAGGTAGTATATCCATAAAGTCTTAGAGTACCCAATAGAGAGTAGTGGAAACACAATACTGCTGTGCTTAATTCATCATATATCCTTTATGTTTAGCAGGACAGGTGTGTACTACTCAACAAGAAATATACTGTATGATAGCCTTTGATATATGAATATTAATAACAATCGTGCGCTTATTAACCGTGGAAAATTCTTTCTCTCATTCACAGGTGAAGTGCTTCAGGTGGAGGAAGGAGGCTCTGCTTCTATCACGGTAGCACATATAGTAGCCTCTGACCAGGACACTCCTCTGGAGGACCTGGACCTCGTGGTGGTGTCTCCACCACAGTTTGGCTATATTGAGAACATCCTGCCTAGTCCAGGGTTTGAGAAGAGCAATATGGGAATCAGTATTGGTCAGTGCTCTGATTGACATGGTTTTCAAAAGGCTGCTAACGAATGACCAGAATGGTGTTTTAAGTATTCGTTTTTAAGTAGAGAAAATAAACTCACTAAAAACACAGGGGGCTTTTATGTGCTCTGTCTCTCAGCCTCTTTTTCCTACAGGGATGTACTGAATGGACACATAAACTACGTACAATCCAGACACCAAAAGACTGAACCCACTGCCGACCAGTTTATGCTCCACGTCTCGGATGGCGAACACCAATCCCCTGCAATCCCCTTCTACATCATCATCAAGCCAACAAATGATGAAAGCCCAGATTTCCTAGCCAGGAATATTAGTGTGAGTCTAGAATAATTGCCAAAGTATACAAATGATTAGATATTTGAGGGTTTTTTTTTTATGGTGTTTTTTTTATTTATTTATTTTTTTATGGTGAGCTTCATGAGGGCTAATTCCCTGGAATATGCAGTGTATAGATTATGTAATACCATATGATATAAAAAAATGTTTGTACATAGTATTCAAATTTAATCTGTTTTAACATATTATTGCAATATACATGGAAGCTACCTCTATCTTTTCTGTCTTACACTTTCTTACCTAGTGACTACTATAATTATGACGCACATCTCTTGTCCTATATCCTATTACAGAAAATATTGTCAGTCTTTTTCACAGTAGTAAATACACAGATGTGTTTTGCAGGTCCGAGAGGGAGACATGAAGGAGTTGGATGCCTCCATTATTAATGCTGTAGATTTAGATGTTCCCAGAGATCAATTAACATTTCGCATCATCCAGCATCCCAAACATGGGGCTATCATGGTTGGGCTTCATGGTAATGATGTGGCCCATTATAGAAGGTCCATTCAGAGTCATGGAAAAGAGGTTCAGGTCCAAGTCTTCACTATGGAAGATCTCAGAAATGGTACGCAGTCATGGAATGAATGAATGAGTCAATCAATCAATCAGTCAGAACCAGAAGTATTGCATTCTGTGACGTGTTCGGCAGATTTTGAAACTCTTGGTGACTGTTTTCACAGGTATGACACTGATGTATTTGCATGATGACTCAGAGACTGAGCAGGACAGCTTCATCATCCAGCTGTCTGATGGAAAGCACCAGCTCCAAAGGCACATATTGGTTAAAGTGATGCCTGTCAATGATGAGAAGCCGTGCATCATTAGGTATCTGATACAAAAGAAGTCTTTTTTCTTTCTAGGCACAGACAACTAATATATTCAGGGGTGGAAAGACTGCTGATAACTTATACTTAAGTGAGAGGATAGATAATGTTTAAAATCTTGGTTAAAATGGCAAATATTCAGTCAAAAATGTTCTTTCAACGTGAAATTCAAAATGTTACTTTTAAATGTTTAAAAATGCCAATGCATTAGATTGTTTTTAGAGCAGATAACGTATTGGCAGGATTCTTAATAGTTTCTAGGGTTAATGATTGATCAATTGGACTGGATATTTTAAAATCAAATCAAATAAAATACAATGCAAATGAAATGAAATGACAGGAGCACAGTCCATCGTTATACTACATGGCCAATAGTATGTGGACACCTCACCATCACATTCATTTGTGGTTCTTTTCCAAACCGTTGCCAGAAAGTTGGAACCACACAATTGTATAGAACACCTTCGTATTCTTTAGACTGTAAACTAAGAGGCCCAGACCTGTTCCAGCATTACAATGTCCCTGTTCAGAAAGCGAGTGCCATAAAGATGTGGTTTGCCAAAGATGGAGTGGAAGAATTGGACTGTCCTGCACAGAGCCCTGACCTCAACCCTACTGAACATCTTTGCGATGAATTGACATGCTACCTGCACCCCAGACCTCCTCACCCAACATCAGTGCCTGATCTCACCGACACTCTTGAGGCTGAATGTGAAAAGTCTTCCCAGAAGCATGGAGGTTATTATAACAGCAAAGGGGGGCTAAATCTATTGCACATATGGGTGTGATGGTCAGGTTTCTGATATCATACTTACACTGGCTGGAGAAGACTCTTAATGAGCAATTTTGGGGTATAAAATATATGCAAGGAGTAAAAAGTAATTTTTTTTTTCTTGGAAATCTAATAAGGTAGAACAAGTCTGCAATGTCAGTAGCACTCAAATGATAAGTAGCCCAATATAATGCTTAAGTATAGTAACAAATTACTCAAAGTACAATTTACTTGAAGTATTTTCCCTCCTGGGCATATTATAATTGTATGCTAAACTAATTCTGTGTTGGAGTCGATATGCTAGCTGTAATGTGTGTGCTGCAGGAATACTGGGATTGAAGTGGAACCAGGAGAAACCAGACTTATTTCCAGTGCTGTCCTAAGTGCTCATGACAATGATACTTCCACCACGGACATCATCTATGTGTTTGAGATTGCTCCCATTCACGGCCTGCTTCAGATTAAGGTCGGTGATGTGAGAGACTTTTCCTAAGTCTACATTTCATTTTAAGGTATTTCAGGTCTCGACTATTATTAATATTGCTGTGTTTCAGACAGCAGTGTGTTATAGATCTATTTTTTGTGCAAAATGCCAATGATGATATGTCATCATATAATCATACAATTACGCACACTTCTCTGGTGCCTTCTCAGGCAGGCCTGGACTGGAGGACACTGTCAGCAGGAATGAACTCTTCCCAGGAAGCTGTGGATATGAACTTGCTACGCTATGTACACACAGCTCAGCCTGGAGCTCACACACAAGATTTTTTCATCTTTCATCTATACGACGGCAGGAACCGTTCCCCTGCACAACACTTCCACATCTCACTCAAGGAGCTAGAGAAAGGTTTATTTTTGTCTATAATGTTTTGGTCTATCTACATTACAATCTATGCTACATCTAATACTATGCATTGGCCTGGTTGATATAATGGACATATTTGATAGTAGATCAGATCATCTGGATTTTCACAATTTCTGTTCTCCAGGAGACATAGCATTGTTTGTAAAGCCGCTGAGAGCTAGCCGTGGAGAGCATGTAGTGATCACTACAGACGTCTTGCTGGCTGTAGATGGCACAGAAATGCCAGAAGAGCTGCTCTATGTGATCACTGTGCCTCCAGCACATGGTCATATGGAGTACATCAAACACACTGGCATTCCCATAGACTCCTTCAGCCAGCTGGACATAGTGGCTAATCTGGTGTGCTACGTCCATGACAACAGAGCTACTGCACGTAAAGAGACAATGCAGTAAGGACCATGCCTTTTTTCACCTTTATGATGCCAATTTGTCATATTTATTTTGGGTTTAATCAACCTTTTAAAGGAAAAATCCACCCTGGGGGACGTAGATTAATCGCTATAATTAGCATGTGATCTTCACTAACATCCAAGATTTCTTTTGTAATGAAAGTCTGAGTATACCTTTTTTAAGTTAACACTTCTTTCATTGGCAGGTTGGTTTACTTGTACTTTGGTTAAAAGTCCAACATTTGCCGTCCGCACAAAAAAGCTGACAGAAGCCTTTTTTTTTGTTTTAGGAGCTAAGAGAGAAACTGAACTTTATCCCTTATGTTTGAGATGACCCCCCCTTGTTTAACTTAATTGTAACAGTGCAGTGTCACCCTGACAGACATCTCAAGAAAAAATCCCCAAGAGATCCCTAGATTCTGGGATATTTTATCTAATTTGTGCGGGAGCTGCTAACAATATGTGGGAGACTCCCAGAACTCCCAGGAGGCTTGGGATGTCTACCCTGTGATGATAGAGGAAATGAAATATCAGCATGAACGTGAATATCATGGCAATATTGGGCATTCAGTGATTTATTTGAACTGTTCTTTTTCTGTGGCAGAATGATTGTACAACATACAAGAATCATGTACACAAGTTTTAATTTATTTATGGTTTTCTGGAACAGCATGGGGTCAAAAATATCCATAGAACACACCTAATATTTGCTTCAGTGTTCCTTAGCAAATTTAACCTTGATCAGATGCTTTTTGGTAGCCATCAACAAGCTTCTGTAAGAATTCTGGTTGGATATTTGACCACTCGTCTTGGCAGAATTGGTAGCATTCAATTAAATTTGTGTTTCCTGGCATGGACACATATTTTCCTTAAAATTGAGGTCAGGACTTGTTTTAAGCTCAATATTAGCCTCCTTACTCCATTCCACAACCAGCTCGGATGTGTGTTTGGTGTTATTGTTCTGTTGGAACACCCAACTGTGTCCAAGGTTCAGTGGCATAGTGTCTATGCCTAACTATACTATGTATGCTAAATAATTCCTCACACTCTTGGATAGAATATATAATCTGGACTCATTAAGTTCTTTTATTTGTGCCTCTAAAAACCCTAAAACGTTCTTTGTATAGCTCTGTGTTTTCTATGAGGGAAGGTTCCTTTAAGAATCCAAGATCCATTAACTATCAAAAGAACCTTTGAAAAACCCTTGAGAAACCTTCTATTCTAAGAAAGTACAGAACTTGTGTTGCAGGCAAATTCTTTGTTTACATTTGGACTTTTCTAACTTGCTTCTAGGTTTGTCATCAGTAATGGAAAATCCACACGTAACGGTACCCTGGAGATTTTGGTGGAGATGACGGACAGAGTTCTCCCTACACTAGTGCAGAAGGCCGGTCTGCAGGTTCCTCAGGGTTCCACCATCACCATCACTACTGATAACCTGCACCTGTCTGACCCAGATACCTCGCCCCATTCCCTGATCTTCATGCTGGTGCAGCCCCCACAGTATGGTCAGCTTATTGTGAAAGGTTTCCCCTTAGCTCCAGGGTCCAACTTTACCCAGCAGAACCTACAGGACCTGGATGTTGCTTACAGACACTCGGGTGGAGCTTCTCAGATTGACCGCTTTACATTCACTGCTGCCGATAGCACGGCAAGAGGCTTCCTGGTGGGAGGGAAGGCACAGACAGAGCCAGTCTTCTTTTCTATACAGGTGTGCGGAGTTGACTCTTAACCTATGAAGATTTGGTACAAAAGAAGTCCATTGTATGACACCTTTTTTACTAGTACAAACATGACTATAGTATCTGAGTTGAATATGCAATAAGCAAAGAATAAAACACAAGGGGCAATGCTGTTAAAGGAAAATCATCACCATGAAGGTGGTGTGATGCTGTCACCACCATAAAGTTGATTATTTTTCTATAACAGCAAGTAACAATGTTTTTTTTTTCTTCATAAAATCTGTTTTATGCCATATGAATTTGTCAATGACTTCCATTTTAATGTATTAATAATGAAAGAAATGTCATGCTTGTGAGGCATTAAGGCAATCACAGTTATTTTTAATATTCTGGGAGGTCCATAATGTTAGTTCCTGTTATCAGTTACACTAGAGCACATATACACAGTCATACACTCACAGGCCTCTCGGTGTTTTACATTCTTGAATGTAGTAAAGCAAAAAAAGCTTGTCTTTCCAGTAGTGGAAAAACATCCTGAAGTGCTGACACCCGAGACTACTTCCATAAATGTTAAATAAATGCCTCCAAGTAGAAAACTTGACCATAAATAACTGTTAAATAGCAACATGTTTTCTTCTTTTAAATAAATTAGCCTTAGAATATAGGGATAGTCCACAGGATTAGAAGGGGAGCGTTAATACAAATCTCCATGCACTACTCTTAGAGCTGTGCTCTTATAGAAAATTAACCAACAGCTACTGACCAATCAGATTTGAGAATTCAGTAGCGCTGTGGTAATATAATTAACACAAAGCACCATGGATAAACCATCAAAGTATTTAAAGTGGTGTTTCAGGGAAGTTCCAACACTATAATAATGGGAATCTATAGACGATTTTCTCTAGAGAAGAAAGGTTGTCTCTGGACTTTGGGGTGCGAATGTATTTTTGACCATAAATGTGTGTGTGTTTGTTCAGATTGAAATGCTAGACCGGTCTGCTCCAAGCGTGATGGTGCTTAAGACTCTGTGGAAAGTAGAGCTTCTAAAAGATGGTCGTTATGGAATCTTTATCTCCTCCAGAGAATTAATGGCTCAAGATATGAATGTTGCTGATGACAACCTCATCTTCCACATACTCAGAGCTCCTTACTTTGGATACTTGGAGAATGTCACCAATGGTAAGAAGATGACGTACACCAGTTCCACAAGAAATGACTTCTTATAATGAAGCTCAACAGGCCTGGAAGGATATGAGAGAGTTTGTCGACTGTGTAATGAGTGTATCATTGGAGAACCTATATCATCATCAGACTTCCTTTTATGTTTTCAGGTGCATTTGTGCGTCAGAGGTTCACTCAGAGGGATCTGAACAAGAAAAATATCCTGTATATAATTAACCTTTCTGTGGAAGCCTTAAGTGACAGTCTGGAGTTTGCAGTCTGTGACCCACTGGGCAACACTGGACCATCACACAAGTAAATAAATGCATGCTAACATAAGCTCATAGAGAAAGCTGGTATTCTGAACAAAGCACTCATTTTTCCTGCCCTCTGCTGTCTGTGAGGTGAATTGCAAATGCAGTACAGACAAGGGTTCCCTTTCTCCCCAACCAAGCCCACATCATTGAAACTATCAATGCTCCTAGGTCTTTTTTTTTAATATATATATATATACAGGAGATGGGCTCTGTTTTGGTCAGAGTTCATTTCCAGGCCAGAATCATTTAAAGAGAAGACTGAAATGTAGAAATTGGCCAGTTTTATTGCATGGCTATATTGCACTGAAAAGTTTTTCAAAAAGAAATGATGTAAGCTATGATTATTACATGTCTAAAACACCTTTACATGTTGCAAACGGCACCTTCAAGGCATAATAAGAGAAAAAAAAAACATCAGTGGCCGTCAATGTTCATCATGTTATTTCTGTTTCTCTACCTGTAGATTAGAGCTCAGCTGGGCTAGTGTAGAGCTGACCAAGACAACGTACCGTGAGTGTGAAGGCAAAGGACCGCTCTCTCTTACTGTTCAGAGGAAGGGCAATATGCAGGATTCATCATATGTAACTGTTAAGGTGAAAAAGTAGCCCTTTATGTTCAAGTTAACAGGAAAGGGAAGGGGAATCTGGCCTTTAGTGCACTACCAAAAGCGTGAATCCTTGGGGGTTTCAGAAAACATGAAAATGTAAATATGCAAATGAGCTCTTAGCTAACTTATTTTACATAGTTATATGATTATGTCCTCTTCCCTCACCAGGTAAAGGAGCTAACGGCAGCTATAGGAAAAGATTTCATATCAGCTCCCTCAACTCTGATTCAGTTTGACCCTGGTACTGTACATTTGCTGGTTCTTATTTTTCTTTTCCTCCCATAAAATCTTCGCTCTTCGCTATGACCTACAGCTACTGCATCAGTGCCTTGTTAATAATATGCCAAAAGAATGATGGTTGAAAACACTTATTTACCTGACTCAACTAAATCTGTGTGTGTCCAGGTGTGGCCATTCGGCAGTGGAAGGTGGAGCTTGTGCAGGATTTTCTGGAGGAGGCTGAGGAGATGTTTGAGGTGACACTGGATTCCCCTGTAGGTGCAGTACAGAGAGGAAACGACAAAGCTGTCATTACAATAATGGACAACAAGAACGGTCAGTTCATAAATGAATATTTAAGGACTAAAAAGGTTTTAAGACCTGACAGCTACATTGTGGCCCATGACAACAGTCTTTACCATCGGAATAGGCGACTACGAGGGAGAATCAAAAAGTAAAGGCAGTTTTTAAATTATAGAATAATCCAGAGAGCAAAAGACAAAGCATGGAGTGGAGACATCCATCTTCTCAAGTGAAGAAGAAATTCAAATGTCAGCCGTCCCTCAAAAAATCATGTTAGCCTTCATTTGGGACATGATGGGGTCTATTCTGGTGCATTTCCAAGCTCAGGGGGAAACAGTGAACAGTGCAAATTACTGTGTATTGCTGCAAAATGAACTTAAACCTGCAATTCACAGGAAAAGAAGAGGAATGCTGTCCAAAACAGTCTTGCTGCACCATGACAATGCACGTCCTCATATAGCAGCAATGACAGAAGAGGTGTAATGGCTTGGGTTCGAGCAGCTTCCACATCCTCCTTACAGCCCAGATCTGGTGCTGAGCAATTATCACATCTTTGGTCCACTGAAGGAAGCGCTGGGCAGTTGTAGGCTTCAGGAGCAGCTGAAAAACTTCTTCTCTGAGGGAATTCAGAAGCTAGTTGAACTATACAACAAATGCGTTGTTTTGCATGGGGACCATATAAGTGATATTTTCAGTTTCTCACAGTTACTTCTATTAAAGCCGTTAAATGTATTTTGCCTTTACTTTTTGATTCTCCCTCGTATATACGTTCATTTCTGTATGTATACAGTGGAGATCAAAATTAGAGAACAACCTACAATTTCCTAAATTGTAAATGTAGTCCTAATTGGAAATGATCCAAACAGGAGTAAAAGAGCAGTATTTTAACCACATGTCATGAGTTACATAAATTCACAAACACAGTGTAAGAAACTTAAATGAGAGATTTGAAAAAGAACACTGATCAAAATTAGAGAACACTTTCAGATCCCTCCCAGTTATT
>JAQMCW010000001.1:11443150-11458150 GCA_030068335.1 Chrysichthys cranchii
GTTCTGACATGCACCGCTATTGGGAGTGCTCAGAACAGGTGCACTGCACGGGCAAATTCATGACAGTTTTATGTATTCTTACTTTATATTTTGTATTATATTTTCTCATTTGTATATAAATATTTCTGGGTTGTGAAACGAATTATCTGAGTTTCCATTATATCTTATGGGGAAACCCGCTTTGATATAAGAGTGATTTGGATTACAAGCACGTCTCCGGAACTAATTATGCCCGCAAGCCGAGGTTCCACTGTATATATAAAAAAAAAAAAAAAAACACACACACACACTTTTTTTTTTATAGGCATGCACACTCAGATGCCAAATAAGTTCATCAACAGCAGCTATTTAAAAGTGCACTATTTACAGCAAAAACAGCAGATTAACACTTTATATAAACACATTATACGTCATGTAATAATTACCTGTATGTCTGCCAGGAATGCTGTTTGATGTCACAGGAAGCCATGTTCATCCAGTCCTCTCACAGAAACAGGATTCCATTTTATGATGGGTTTACTGCTGCTGGTATGAGCTGAAATGAAGGATTTTCTTCGATCAAATTCAAAGTTTTATACCCAGCAGTATTGTCTATTACAGAAAAGTTATAAGGATGTCAAAGAATTTGGACTATGAGGTAATAATACCTGTTTCTTTCCTGGCTCTGACCAGATCTGGGATCGTTAAGTCTGCAGGAGCGGGGGACGCCCTTTCCCCGTGATCACTCTCACTAGACGATGTGTGTTCTCCTGTTTTAGAATCCACCGCTGTATGAGGAGAAGATCTTTTCTTATGGTACTTAGCCCGGTAAGTGTCCGTCATGCAGCCATCAACAGAAAAGTAGGTGGTAGGGATTGCATACTCTCCTGTGGCAGTAGATTCGCCATAACAACCAGGGGTGCTGGGACCCTTATCCTCGCTCTCACTGGCAGACAGGTCGTTCCTGTCCTGGTCGGAAGAGCCCGATTTAGAGCTGCTGTCTGATGAGGAGGGAATGTTTGGCTCGGAGTTCTCGAGCCATATCCCTGAGCTCATCTTTGACAAAGCCGTTCCTTTATAGACCGGGGATTTGGGTCTCATGTCAGCAGAGTCTTGGATCAGAGCTCTCCTGTGATCAGATCTCAGGGCTTGGGGTTTGGGGGGTAACGGTGGCGCTGAGGTTCGAGAAAAACTTGGAGACAAATCAGTGTTAGATAAAGAATCCTCCCGCTCTGATACAGGGCCGGACAAATCATCAGAGCTGTTCCACTCAGAGCTGCTCGTCTTGATTAATGACGCAGTCCCAGTACTACCGTTCACGCCGTCTGTTGTGTCCCAGTGCCCTCTTCTGTTTAGTCTGTTAACAGGAAAACAGGTCATTTAATCATGCTGTTTAATTTAACAATGATTCTGTGTTTGATTTAAAAAATCCCAAAATGGTGAAAAGTACACTTTTTTTTTTTTTTTAAAGAGATAAAACATCTTTTAAACCTTCACCAAAGCGTTACCTGGGAATATGTTCATGAGTTTTCCCTCGCAATTCACCTATAAAAAGAAAACAAGAAAATAAAATTAGACTCTTTGTTAAAATTGCTTAAGACGCACTTATTTTTTTAAAAATAAAGCTGCTAAAATCAATTGCTTTTGAGCTCCATCATATTTTTGTATTACATCTGTAGAGGATAGAAGGACGCAGTACCTTAGCCTTATCTATCAGGGTCGTGGGGACGCTGGAGCCAATCCCAGCTGACTTTGGGTGACAGGCTGGGTACACCCTGGGCAGACTGCTAATCTATCACAGGGCTAACACAAAGACAAACTCATTCACACCTATAAGCAATTTAGAGTAGCCTGCTGACCTAATCTACATGTCTTTGAGCTGTGGGAGGAAACCCACTCAGGCACGTGGCAAACATGCAAGCTCCACACAGAAAAGCCACAATCAGCCGCCACAATGTTCGAACCATGAACCTTCTTGCTGTGAGGTGACGGTGCTAACTGCTACACCAGCATGCTGCCTTCAGCTAAATACTGCTTTACACGAAGCCAAAGAAATTACAGTAATGCACATTAGGTAGGGTAAAAGCAAGGGTGTCCTAGTTTAACCCAGCCTCTTAGTCACCAGAAAATAAATAAATGATTAAATAAACAGAAAACATGTTTCCACTCTGCTGCAAAACTTCAGGAAGTAAACACAGCAAACAAGAAGTAAACAACAAACGACAGACAATTAAACGGTCATCAGGTCACCAGTGTACAAGATTTGATCAAATCTAAATTGGCTCAAAAGCACCAGCATTTCTCCTTGTAAGAGATACAGAAAAGCTAAATGTGAATGTAAATAAATCCGACAGGGGGCGCTCAGGATCCAGCCAAAGGGCTTCTGAGAAGAGCGCACACTGCAGATTGACTACACTGCAAGTGAAGTGGTCTTTAACGCAACATACAAGACCAATATCATATACATAAATCGGTTAGTCTGTTAAAGGAGTGAACTTACATGTTTAAAACTGAATCCAAATACTGAATAAATTCCAGCCAGAATAAGCAACACCTCATTTACATTTAAAACCTTAAATTGTTTCCAATAAATGTTCAATATGTGGCAATATTATTTTATTAGGGTTTTTTTTGTGTGTGTTTCATATTGCACAAACAAGGTACAAAAATGAGCATTCTGTAGATATGCCTGCTAAACAAACAAAAAACACACACAAAAAAAAGGGGGGGGGCGTCTGAACAGGATGGTGCGAGTTCTCCCGAGATCCAGCCTGCAACCCAGAGACCTGAACCTGCACTAGCCTGTACGACAGAGCTGTGATGTGATGTGTCAGCATGCTGCTCTCTCCCTCCTGGTAATATTTTCACAGAGCATCAGCAGCTAAATGCATTTCAACCAGCACACAGTTATGTCGGGACATGTTTCGTGCTTTTCTTCGACCCTCCTTTTCCAAGCTGATCATATTTGAGCTGCTAAGCCCCTTGTAAAGGATCTCACTTAGTGACGTCAGCAGATATAATGCGATCAACAGGGAGAAAAACAGAAGACTTTGAACTTCTTGAGGTGAAGTTTTACACAAATCATTTGTGGACTTTGGCTGCTCGAAGGCGTATTAGTTAAAGCTGCTGCACTGTAGTCAGACCCTGACAAACAAGTACAAAAGTGAAATATGATCACAGGGTTATTAATCACCGAACAGGCATCACTGCACTAATGAATATTTCTACAGAATCTGACAACCTGGCGTTTTAATTTTCCTCAGGAAGGCTGAAAGATCCAACTAGAAATCGGATCTTTGCTGTTACAACAGCCTCCACTCTTCTGGGAAGGCTTTCCAACAGATTTTGGATCGTGGCTGTGGGGTTTTGTGCTTATTATTTCACACACAAGCGCCACAAAGGTGTTCAGTGGGGTTGAGGTCACAGCTCTGTGCAGACCATCGAATTCTCCCACACCAAGCTTGTTAAACCATGTCTTCATGGAGTTCGTTTGGATGCCTCGTTTACACTTGGTTGAAAAAATGCGTTTTGAATGCGCAAGTGGACAACTGAGACACATTGCCGTCTACACCTGTGCCTAGAATGAGTCTCCAAGGTGCCCTCTTGTGCTCAGATTTCGTTGCTGCCTACGTCATTTTTCCCCATCATGTCCTATAGAGGGATGCAGCCGGACACATTAGTGTTTACACTACACTTAAAAGATATGTGGTCAAATGGATCCTGGACAACCTCGGCAAGTGGTTTGCGCGAATGAGTCGTGAATGTGTCTTGGTGGTCATTTACACTTCTATTTAGCGCTGTTCACTTGTGATCCGATTGCCCAAGAGACATTTTAATACTAAGTGTAAACAGGGTGGTAGTTCCAGGGAAGGGAAACTGTAATGCAACAGCATGCAAACATGAGACCTGTGAGCCTGTACCATCCTTAGACAACCATGTGCTTCCAAGTTTGTTTAGGGAAAGACCACATCGACCATTTTTTTTTTTTTTTTGACCAAATAGACAACAATGTGATTAAAAAAAACAACAACATTTTTTTCTTCTAAGTAGTAAAAACCATAGGCACCGTTTGGGACATGATCTCATCTACACTGCCCCTGTGTGGTTATCCAGTCATGTATATGCACCTTCACTGAACGCAGCCCAGAGAAAGAGCACTGATATTCTAATGATAGTCTCACACTTGCAGAAGCATTAATTAAGGACATAAATATATCATGTGGAGAGACGGGCCTGTGGCGGCGCTCCTGGCAGTGTGGGAGCTTAAGATAGACCAGCTGGAAGGGAAAGGAAGGGAAGGGACGGGCTAGGGGTGGTACAACCGCACCCATAAATCAACACGCAGTTGATCTGGTCTGAACCGGGAGAGTGAGATCACTGGCAGTGCCACGACTCAGTTCTCCGGCCCACACCTGTTTTGTATGTTAGCTCCGTCATACTTAAATTTAAAAGCATGAACAAGCAAACAAACCAAAAAATAAAAATGCTAATGCCAGATAACAAGGTACAAGCATATGCCAAGGACATTTAACAAATCCCAACACATTTGCTTTGAAACAACACAACTGCTCTTATTTACAACTGGGACGATTTAAAATGATAAATGTAGCCCAAGCTACTGATTGTCAAAAGCGTAGAAAACATAACTGACCTCCAACCTTCAAGATATATTTGGAGGTGAAATGCTCAAATGAGTCACGTGGACACTAGCGGTTACGTCAGAAGAAATTCTGTTCCAAAAACAGCCATCGCTACAAAGCTACAACGACCAACTCTCAGCGAGATCAGATTGCTGGGAGATAGATGTATCAGGTTCTACTTAAATTTTTTTTTTTTTTTTTTGCACAGTATTATTAGAAACAGCTCTCATTTAACGTTAAGATGCTATCCTAAATCCAACCCAGTAAAGGCTATGTCCATTTAACAGGTTGAACTTTCAGGAGTTCCTGCTGACTTGACCTTTAGCTCCAGCTGGTGGGACACAAAGTGCAGCTCTCAGCCGGGAAAGTAGTGAGCGCAGCACTGAGCTTAAACAAATGCAAGCAAAATACAGCACAGTTGGCATTTGAGAAGTGAAATCACAAGAACAAGCAGCTTTCTTTTAAACACGCTTGCAAAAGTTAGTGCACCAACATGGCCTAACAAACACCATGTTCACACAGCCAGAGCAAACCTTTTTTTCTCTCTTTCTTAGCATATCTGATTACAGCACTGAAGATTTTACGCATCCTGAAAGCCCAAAAACAAACGGGGGAAAAAAAATTGACTCAAGTTTATTGTACATATGGTTTCAAATCTGATCAGATTCCGATTTCTGGAAACGTGGTTCACCGAGACGAGTGTAATCAGATTTCAGGTGCGTGTCGTTCCTGTGTGGCTTCTCAAGCTTTGATATTTTTGACAAGAAAACAGACAGAAACTAAACACAAAGGCAGCAGAGGGGAGAAACTAAATTATATGGCATGTCACTTTCTTTAGTTTTTCGTGGCTGTAGTCTGCACTGAGGTTCATTTTGTATGCATTTCCCGACAAAAGAAATGTACAATATAATGTTACATTACAGTAGGCTTTTACTCACTCACTCACTGGGGGTCTACTTAAATGGATGTTTATACGGAATATGGAAGAGAAAACCATGAGTGGTTTATAATAACTCTGCATTTCTGCATAGTACAAATATCAGTGAGTAAAAACTGAAACTCTTAAGTCAAATGATACGGCAATCTGATCATTTTTGTTTTGCTTAAGACGACGACAATTTTCACCTCCTATGGAATCATATAGCTTAATTTTTGTTTTGTTTGTGCCATTATAAAACAATACACTAACATTTGAATGCATTTTGATACCAAATCTTTTAACTAGTTAAAATTTCAAATCAAATGAAGGGGATTTGTCACTCTTGGCAAAATCTTCATGTTGGAGCATCGCTACTACGAAGGAGAATCAAAAAATAAAGGCAAGAGACTTTTAATGGCTTTAATAGCAGTAACTGACAAGTTGAATTAGCACTAACTTGAACATATCACTTTTCCACATAGGCCCCATGCAAGATGATGCCTTTGTTGTATCGTTCAGCTAGCTTCTGTATTCCCGCAGAGAAGACATTTTTCGACTGCTCCCAAAGCCAGGTGAGCCCCGCTTCCTTTACTTCATCATCAGAGGTGACTCTGCGACCATGCAGCGCCTCCTTCAGTGGACTGAAGATGTGATAATCACTCAGCACCAGATCCGGCCTGTAAGGAGGACGTGGAAGACTTTCGAACCCGAGCCGTTGTGCTGTCTCTACTGTCCCTGCTGCTGTATGAGACGTACATGGTCACGGTGCAGCAAGACTGTTTTGGACAGCATTCCTCTTCTTTTGCTGCAAATTCCAGGTTTAAGTTCATTTCGCAGCAATGCACACTAATTTGCACTGTTCACTGTTTGCCCAAGCGCATGGAAGTGCTCCAGATTAGACCCCTTCATGTCCCAAAAGAATGTTAACATGATTTTCTTGGGGGAGGGCTGACTTTGAATTTCTTACTTGCTGGAGAAGACCGATGTCTCCACTCCATGCTTTGTCTTTTGCTCTCCAGGTTAGCATGTGCTTTTAAAATTGCCTTTACTTTTTGATTCTCCCTCGTATAACGAGCAATGTGGATAGAACAAGCAAATTCAGCTTTAACAAACTAGCAGCTTTTGTTCACTTAGAATTTTTAAAACCAGACAGTCTAAAATTGGATGAAAAAAGAATTCAAATTCGCTCCAATAACCCTCTCAACATGCCACGCGTCATTTTCTCCTGCAGCTTTAAACAGACGGGGTCATACCGCTCAGCAGAATGAACACAGTGAAACTCACACTGTAGACACAAAGGGCCTGAACGGGTGCCAAACTGGCCTGTCAATACAATCTGCAAAATGGCACAGAATAAAATAGAAGGGAGGAACACTAACCTCGCATACAAGTCACCATCAAACATGAACTCTCATCAGGAACCTGCTGCTTTTACAAGACCTCAGAAGGACAGCTGAAGCAGCTCAAAAACCTTGAGTTCTGTTCATACGATCAACTTTACTATTTATTAATACAATTGACAGAGAGAACAAGTCTTTAAGGTCAGCAGACAGCAAACATGTCCGTGGGTACAGAGGCGCTCACAGGCCAGCATGAGGTCAGCTGTAAATGCTGCTCTTTCCGCTTCAATTCATCAACTCATAACCGTTACATAAACCACCTTCAGCAGGACAAAACCATCCGACGCTCACTATCGGGACAAACGCCTGGCTGGCTGATGCCACCCCATTTGCCCCAATGGCACGTTAAATTCTTTGGAGTATGATCACGGGGAAGATCGAAGATGAAGAGCACAGACAAAACAAAAACATTTTCGTGTGGGTTTAAATGTCACCTTCCTGACAACCGTGCTCATGTCATTTTCTGGCTGAGTGGGCACAGCTGGGCAGCACCAGCCTGTAAACCCTGCATCACTCCTGCAGAGAAGCAAAGAGCCACTGTGCTGGACTGCCATACCGAGAAACAGTAAACATTTCTTCGTCTTTGTTGTTGACTTTCTGCTCAAGCGGGCGAGCATGCCGTGTTCTTGCCTAATCCGTAGGAGGCTGAATGACATCTTTATCGTGAGCCGTGTGTCAGGATGAACAGACACACAGTCAGGGAGCACGTTCAGCCTCCTGCTGCATCCCGCCCTCTCTCCCCACTCACTCCCTCACTTTTACAATCATATAATCTCGCTCACGATGTAAAATAACAAACTTGAAGGCAAAGTTTCCTGAAAGGTCTCATTTTGCTCCGTTTAGCAGCAGGGCACTTACCGATAGAAAATGGAGTCTGTAATCCGTCCGCCTTTGAGTCCTCGTACCTCCGTTGGTAATCTGGGTCCCTAAGAAGCACACACACTTAATAGACTGAGTGACAGAACACAATAGCCAAACTCCTCATGTGGATTTGTCGGCGTATATAGCAGGTTGCAGGTTACAGGTCCCCCCCCTGTCTGTTCAAGAGCTTTCCCCTCATACAAAACCATTGCTTCACCATGGTGGAACATGACCGTCACCTTTTTACCTCCTTTCTCGCCAGAGAAACAGTTTTACATCCCGAACCGTGAAGGTCTTTGAGAACACCTTAAATTATAAGTTGGCTATTAAAGGTTTATCAAATTACAACCCAAAACAGGCAGACACAAACACAAAGCAACAACACCACAAAGCATTTAATGCTATTGGCACAGCGTTCCACTTGTGTTACATTCCCACATGACAAGGCTATAATCTTCTAGTGGGACTAATACTATGTTATACTAAGTAACAAATGGTATATTTATTTTACTGACACTTAAATATTGTTACATTTCCAGTAAAGTACCACTGCAAATATGGAACCATTAAAATATGGATGGAAATTTTTTTTTAACATATGCTCAAAGCAAGACTACCAGACATACAGTACAGTTGAACTTCTCATCTACGGACACCGCATTAACGGATATCGGATGCAACCGACAAGTTTAAAAATCCCGGGCGTTGCGAACTGAGTCCAGTAGTTCAGCAATTGTCCGCTAGGAGGCCGTGGCATGCGTGACACACCCACCCACCCACACACACTAAAACACTTGACATCAATAGGACTATTCAAGTCAACGGACAACCTCTCCCCCCCAATTAGTCTGTTAATGAGAGGTTCGACTGTATTGTGCAAGTCGCATTTTTTGTTATAGAGATTTTATATTATTTTCTCCTGAGTCAGTACAAAAACATTTTAGATTTCCGAACATTACTCTTCCAAAATCATCATTTACATTATTATGTAAGAGACCACTTTGTAAGAGAATCACAAAAAAAAAGTGAGTACACCAGTCAAAACCTTCAGAAGAACTGATTCTCTGTACCTGCAACTACTACCAAGAAAAAAAGCAAAAGGGTCGTCAGGCCAGATATTGTCTTTCGTTTATTACATTTACTGCAGGTTGTTGTCTTTTTCTTAAACTTCATCATTTATTTGAATAATTTCTGACGTCATCATTACTTTACAGCATTTCTTTGCATGTACCCAAGACCTTTACACCCTACTGCCCATCTAACTGCACAGACAAACCTTATCTATGAAAATGCAGATTTTTATTTTTATTTTTTTATGACTACTAAAAACGTTGTAATCATGCTATGGGGTTTACACTTCTATGCCACTTAGCTCACTTTAAGCATTTTAAATTGAGGCCTTAATTGAGTTGGCCTTAAGGTTTTATTATTATTTTATCCGTGGAACACGGCCAAGCACCACAGACATTCAATTTCAATGAGTGAGTCTGTAAATTACTGCAACAGCAATTCTCCTCATCGAACTCTACCGCAGTAAGGGCCAGCTTGCACAAAGCTACAGCACTTGAGCGCCCTCGGGAACGTGATGTTTGGATGGTGGTGTGTTGGTTGTTAGGGATTCGTGATGATTGAATGAATGAATAAATAACTGAACAAATTAATCAATCAATCAGTAAAACAACAATTCAGTAAATAAATCAGAAAATAGGCAGGCAGGCAGTCCTCTTTTGCCATACGGATTACAGTGTTCCCTGTACCCATGAGCGTCTGAGGCCACGAGTAACTTGAGTCACGAGCATTTTTATTTAATAAAATCTTGCTGTACCCATGAGAAATGTTTGGAGCCACGAGCGGTACCGCGAGCCGCCTGCCTCGTTATCTCTATACGCATAAACAATGGGGAACAAGGGAAACATGCGGGTCAGCGGCGCTCAGTCCTTCACAGCCTCTTGTGTCGTTAGCATCTCTTTGAGACCATGTGAACCATTTTTGTGCTTTCGATTTCTTTCGATTGCTTCAGCGGCTCATTCTAACAGCTGTTCTGTGTTGCCGCGACATGCCACCAGAGCGGTGCTATGATACGCATGTTTACATCCACTCTTGTAAATGTATGAATGGTTTTTTATATAAAATGCTTCCTAAAGGTAAAACTATGATTAGCCTACGCCAAGCAGCCTAACCTATGGGACTTGTTCTCTTTCGTGTACGGCCAGAGCGCAGTTTTTTTTATGCATTTAAAGATGAAAGTGTGTCTAATATGCCGGAAAATACGATATTCTCAATCAGTACTATTTATATTGTCACTAAAAGCTCAATTGTTGTGCCTATAAATGTTTTGTATGGGGGTATTTTGGTGTCGGAAAACCAATTAATCCCTTTCCCATTATTCCTTCTGGGAAAAATTGTTTGTACCCACGAGCTGTGTCTTCAAACCAATTACGCTCATGGGTACAAGGATCACTGTACTCTAATCAGCTGATGTCACCCTAGCTCAGAAATGTTTAGCAGAACATATACAGATATACTGTACATGTTTATTGGTGGATTAGCATTTCATTCATTGGACTACTGATCAAATTTGTGAGTTATACTTCACTTTGTATAAAATAGAAAAATAAGAAAGAAATAATAATAAAATAAGAAATAAGAAATGCATCATAGTGCTCATTAAAAGTGCTACCTAATACTGTACAACCCCATTACACATTACAACTGTGATAAAAATCTAAGGAACAGCCCGTCTACTCAGCATTTCTTTTGGCTACCTGTAATGTAATGTAAAAAAAAAAAGGCTCAATAAACTGTACATATATTTAACATGTGCATCAATATGTGGAAAATGCCAAAGGACGGCTCATGTGTACATTCTTGCTCAGTGATGAGAGAAACTACTTCATACAGATCTAGTCATGATGAAGATATGCCTGGGCTGAATTGTTTTCAGTTGTGAAATATCAGATGCGTTAAATTAACACGTCACAAGGAAGCACTGCTGGGGAAAAATGCTCTAGCCCACTTACTAAAAATGGATAACAATCATAAACCTATTATAAAAGCATTAAGTTATACAACACCAAAGTGGCACTAGAGCTGTACTCAAAAACAGCAGTGATTCAATGCAGCGTCAAAATAGGTTGCGTTTAACTAGATATTAGAAATTTATGAGAAAACAATATGAAATTAGCAATTTCTAACATGGCAGAAAATACTGAAAGCATTCAATTCCACTGATGCCAAAAAAACCTGCAGAAAGCAAAGGCCATCCTTACCTCAGCATGGGTACCTCAGGAACACGCCGCAGATCCCTTGTGCCCACGCTGCCCACCACGGGACAGTCCAAACTAGCCGAGCCATTGCTGAGCCTGTCGCTGCTCTCGTATCCAGATTCCTTTCGCTGGTTTTTCCAGTTTTCGGTTTTTAGCGTGAAGTGGTTACCAATGCTTTTAGTCCTCTCCTTTTCACGGCTTTCCGTTTCCAGGGAGCTCCTGCTGCCCAGTTCATGACGCTGATCGTCTTCATAAATAGTCATCAAGCTTTTAGGCTTGCCGTCTTCACGTGGAGACCAACTGGATTCGCCCTCGTTGGGTCGCCTCCTCTGGCCGGAGGTCTGTTGCTCATTGTCGCTGCTCAGTATGCGGTCTACGTTGAGGACCTCACGCATGGGCTTCCAAGCTCGGTTAGCACGAGAGCGTGATGCTCCATTAGACCGCTCTTTCGAGTCATAGCTGCTGTCTGTATCGTAACCGTTGGAGAAATCAACTCTCGAGGATGGATTGCTGGACGGAGGGTGGACTGGGGTGCGAGGTTGAGAACGCGAGCGTGGTGCATGAGCTATACGCCTGTTTGTCCGGGGCGAGCGCTCTGCTCGCGTCGGGCCCCTGCCCTGACTTCTATACAGCCGAGACTCCACGTTCTTAAATCCGTTCTCAGGAGGAGAGAGTGAGCGCGAGTAGGACCTCTCCGAGGCTGTATCTGGGAAGAGAGACAGAAAAAGAGAGAAAAGAAAACACAGACGTTAATATGAATTTACTGTGCTGATAACGATCTTCAAATGACTGAAGCTAACTCTGAACATTTTACTCAATTTTTCAATTACAAAACTAACTCAGTAAGGTGTAGCCTGAGTACATCATGTGAAGAAAGGACCATGTTTCTATCTCATGGAAAGCAAAAGGTGACACTTTTTTTTTTTTTTTGGTCCGAGCAAGGCTGAATTAATCTTCAGGCTTCTCTTGATGGATTGAGATTAGTATAAGAATAATGCACAACACACTGATGCCAGGTCCACTGTTTTTCATCTCAGGTCGAATGTACAAGCCTGGTGACAGACAAGCTGGCAAAGACCATCAGTAAGTCTTCAGATAGATCGGTAAGAAATGGGTGCCTATGAAAATACTGTATTTATATGGGCATGACCGTAAAAGAAGCGTTATTAAGAAACACTATAACAGCGTTATTATTATCGTGCATTAAAAGACACTATTAAGATAGAAGATGACACAAGCCTTGCTTGTATAAGTAAAGTATATGCAAGTTTTCTGTTCATTCAAACCCTTCATGCTGTTATACTTGTCTGAGGAAGCAGAAAGTGTGGAAACCATTACAGGGGTCAGTGTCGGAGTAATCAGGCACGCATGCACACTCCATATAGTTCAAATAATGCATAGAGACTGTATAATGCATGTGCGCGCACACACAGACACACACACACACACACACACTTTGTATAAAAGCTGTTAATGACTGGCCCTGGGTTCCCAAAAAGCACCTTAGTGAAGCAGACAGTAAAGAAGCACAGGAGTAAATGTACTGCAGTGACAGTTATGTGATATGATATGAGGGTTAATATCGCCTGGGACGCTGTATCAATCACTGGACAGGAAACTACCGGGCTTTTACTCTGGATACATTAGCCATTTAGTTACATTTTGCTGACAACGCTGGATAAAGGCTTTAAATCATGCTCGAACCACTTTTTAGATGTGTGTGTGTGCACAAATTTGTATATAATTAGATTTAACAATAAAGAATATTAAATTAAAATTTTACGTCAAAGCATGAAAAGTGTTGACTCTCAAAGCACCACAAAACCTGATTGATGGCAGCATGTGTGATCACAATAGTATGAATTTAACGTCTTGGTGTGTATAGAACTTCCGTTTATGGAGGGTACATGCAGCTTATCAAGCACATTTCCCAGTTTTTATAGGTCGGGCGACTACGGTGTATTGGAAATGGGGATAGGTGTCTTTATTCATACCAAACCTTCATCACACATTAAGCCTGCACTCCAACATGGACACTGGTTAGCTGTTAAACCAAGAGTTATATACAAACTCCTCCTCTGCTCAGGTTCACCAATACTACTTCACTTCTGGATACAGATATACCTTTTCAGGGGATGTGGGATCATGGTGGCTCTGTGATTCAGGCTTTGGACTACTGATCAAATTTGTGAGGTGCACATATGTGCAGCATAGCGTTCATTAGTTATTATGCTAAAATCATTTTTTTTAAGCATCACTTATAATCACCATATTACAGTTGGGATGAGATCTGAACATGTGTTCATGGATTCATTCCTGTATTCAGCAATTCTTTTAGCAACTAGCAAAATAAAATGACACAAGTGCACCGACACTGGAAATTGGAAAATTCAAAGCGTGGCTCGTGTATACAGCCTGCTCAGTTCATTTGGAGCTTAGTGAAGAGATAAACTACGCAATAATCGATATACTCATGATGAAGGTATGTCTGGGATAAAATGCTTTTTAGTGGATAAATATTGCGCATTAAATTAGCATGCTACAAGGAAGCACTTAAGCCTGCAGGGGGAAAAACAAAAGATGGCTGTAACCCACTTACTAAAAATACATGACTTCATTCCTTACACCATTATAAAAGCATTATTTGTACAACACAGGAGTGGAATACTGGTCTACGTCTGTTCCTTAAGACCCAAATGACATTTAGTGCTACACTTTGGAATGCCATCACTCAGCAAGGCATCGTTCAGGGTCTTGTTTTTTGTTTTTTTTTGTATAACCCCCCCAATTTAAAAACTTACTTTTTCTCCTGACACTTTGCCCTCTTTCTTCGTTGTACTACTTTTCCTGTCTTTGTCATGTACAGTTTTTACTGCTATACAACAAGAGTGTGTGTGTGTATACTCCATCTCACCTCTGTGTCTTGGTGTTTCTGGTCTCTGCTGCGATTTATCCGTGTCTCTCTTCATGATGTTAATGTTACGGGCTTCTCTGGCTACTTCTTTGGAGAGCTCTCGAAAGAAGCCCTTTGTATCACTGCTTACTTTTACTGTAATGAAAAAATATATATATATAAATCACACGTTTTTGTTTAAAGAAACACCTCCACTCAGCGCATATCTGCGCAGTTCCATTCAAAAGATTAATTCATGTTTATTCACTCGGGATAGATTTGCTGTTTCTCTGGGACATCATCAGGACACAAACTGTTTGGTTTTACTAGATTTATAGTTCATAGGACAAAGTAAGACAAAGAAAATGTGCCAAATTGATATAGCCTCTGAGTAACAGCTTACAGTACATATCACACATATCAGTATGGGATAATAGCTTGCTCACATGAGCATCTACATGTATTCATATGATGTTAATATTTATTTAGGCATTTCAGGTGTCGGCTTGTTTTATTGCTGCACCATTAACTCCATAAGCAGCATCTTCACGCCCTCTTTGTATCCCTCACGCTGTGGTTACGGTATGTCTTACACTGAACGTTCCTTGGGCAACAGGAAGAAATATCTGCTACCAGACTTTCACTACACCCTTGAGATTTCTGAGAATGCCTGGCGAGACTTCAAAAGGATCGATGTGTGTGTGAGGAGTGTACACGCGCCGCTGCTTTTTGCAGCGTTTGAGAAAAACAAGCAAAGTATTGCAGGAATGAGTTGACTGTATACAGGACCTGTTTGTTTCCCACTGCACCTTTTATACCTCTCAGTACCAAATTGGCACTAGGAGAGAGGACACAAGAGGTGAGGTTTTAAAATATTAATCTTTTAGGGTTTTTCAGGGCGCTGGGGAAACACGAGCCTTCTTGTGTGCTGACAGGATGGGAGTGTGCACTGCTTGATGAAACATTCAGATTCAGCCGGGCAGCTAAACACTCGCCCAGCCAGTCAAGCAGCATTTTTCTCTAAACATACCGAGGCCGTACA
>JAQMCW010000001.1:11483808-11494344 GCA_030068335.1 Chrysichthys cranchii
ATATATCACACACACATATATATATATATATATATATATATATACTTATCGAATATATTCCTGATTTAAAACACAATAGTTGATGTTCGAGGTAGCTGAGATAAAGGCACGAGCAGGAGCTAATATAAAACTCAAGAAGTAAACAAGAGCAGGTCGTTTCGACATTCCTGGCCTCAGAGCTGTTATTGGTGAAGCTGGCCGTGGTATCGATGGGAGTTTCTCTGAATTAACCTGATTAGAGAACAGTTTGTTCCCAAAATGACGCCCAGCAGACAAAAAACCAAAACCTGCGCTCACTTAACACCACTGAGAGAAAAGAACAAATATTAGACGAAGGATAAGAGGAGGCGTTAGTTAATAGCAGGTTATTTGTTCTCGGTTCCTCGTACGTTTGCTCTGAGAGGAAGTTACGCCAAAGCTTTGAGGCGTCTCAGACACAAGATGTGCGTTTTTGTTTGACTTGAAACAATTACAAAGCTTATTTTAATTAGTAACACGATACAACTGAAAGAAATCTTAATTTAAAGATATCCTCTGCACCAGGCTATGAGATGAGCTGTGGTGGTGGTGAGCTTTAATTTATTAGCTCCACTGTGCTTCTGTGAGAGCGACAAACCTGATCACCTGAAACAGGTGACTTCCGGCTCCGTCACATGCCGAGTAGGCGACACGAAAATGGCGAGGAAAGTTAGCTAAACTAACCAACATCACACAGGCTTCATTACTCACCATGTGGACGACTTCCCAGGATAACTCCGTCTCTTTCCAACCGACTTATTCAGCGCATATTCCCAAGTGTCCACACTGTTTGTGGTGTCAAAGGCGGAAGAGCCGAGTGCCCTAGTGAAGTTGTCACTTTAGTAAACCAGCAGGGAGACTGGAAAGTAGAGGGAAAAAATCACTGTTTGGGTTGAAGTAGTGACTTCTTAACCATTTCAGTTTTTCGCCACCACTACAGAGTAGTCTGAATTTCACTGTAACACGCTGAAACCGCGGCGTCCGTGCAGGACTGCAGTCCTCTGACTCCCTACACTGGGTGTTTGTGTGCGGCGGTAGTGAGCCAGAGTCGGTTCACTGCAGCCACCTGAAATTCAGGATCAGTGATGTTTCCAGCGCTGGAGTTCAGGCCCCGCCCCTCCCTGTGTACAACAGCGCATTTCAGCCCCGCCCCCATATACAGCATTGTCCTGAAGCCCCGCCTCTCCCTGTGTACAGCGCCGCCTTTCAGCCCCGCCCCCGGTATACAACTCAGTCCTGAAGCTCCGCCCCCATATACAGCATTGTCCTGAAGCCCCGCCTCTCCCTGTGTACAGCGCCGCCTTTCAGCCCCGCCCCCGGTATACAACTCAGTCCTGAAGCTCCGCCCCCGTATAAAGCACTGTCCTGAAGCCCCGCCCACTCGCTCCCCGTACTCCCCCATGTTCTCTGCAGTCTCGCGCGTTCAGTTGAGACACCAGCTCTCTGGAAACCGCAAGCAGTGCACGTGCTGTCCTAGGGCATAAGGGAGGTGTTGTGTGTGTGTGGTTTTTTTTTACTAAACTTCCGTACATATTTTTTTACACGCAATCAACAAAGGTAGTCTGTTCATTAGAGGAATGTACGTCCTGTCCCAGTGTTGCTGATATACCGGTTTTGGACATTTAGTGAAATAGGATTGCCTAACTGCGATTGGACAAATGATTAGCTGAGTAAATAAAGCCACTTAGTTGGCTAGTGGTCTAACAGAGGACATGCAGTGTAATGAGTGGAAAGTAACTAACTACCCAGGGTCATTTCCAGCTGCACGTGCGGTGTTGCCTGTATCTGTGATGAAAGAAAAAGTGTTATGAGGGCAACAGCACAATTGGAGGAGGAGGAAATATCTGTTAATTTTTTTTAAATTGGTCTGTTCAGACTGATGCTGCTGCTGATTATTATTATTACTGTGATGTTTAGTTATTTTTTGTGATGCAGAGATGATCACTACTATATAGGAAAGGTTATTTAATTAAAAAACACATTAAAAAACAATACTGGTAAATTAATGCAGTAGGCTAAGTAAATATAATGCGACATATCTGTATACTCATAAAGTGAATCTGTGCTGAGCTCATGAGGGGATATGTGTAAAAATTTGGTTGCAAAACAAATGCTTGTATTGGTGAAAATGTAAAAAAGCTAAAATGCAACCCATTTGAATATACAGTACCATAGAACCACTGTTATCTGTGTGTGTGTATATATATATATTTGTCTCATGTTTCTACATAAAAAATATGGGGGAAACCGTTAGCACTCTACTTGGATATTGATTCTGATGATTATGACCATAATAATAGTGATCCACAAAATCAATATGATATTCTAATATAATGTGCATCAGTTTCAATATTTCTATGATGCATGCAGCCGCTTTTATACAATACTTTCATAAATGACATATTATGGTATAAGATCATTACTGAGTCATGTCATTGTAAAAAAAAAAAAAAAAAAAAGTAGAATTATTTTTTTTTGCCACAAGTAAATGTCTTGCGCGAATACGGGTATTCCAACCGGCCTTAATATGCATGAAAGATAAATAACTATACTCGTGTAGGTTTCCATTAATAAATTTGCTTGAACAAAAATGTATAATGTTATAATAATTCAGGTGTTCAGTTGTTTATAAATAAATATGTGAACAAGTCTTTCAAGTTCCTAATACTAAATGTGACACCTAGGGCAGAGGATCCTATTCGTCATTTATTTGTGTGCCTGCTGAGCACGAGCGGTTTAATTGTTAAAGCAATCAGAGCAAGTACTAAAGAGTGGTTAGTGAGAGGTCATGGTATATCTGAATGGACCAGGCTTTTCCTCAGGAAACACTTGAGAATCCCATTGAAAAGTTATTGCCTTTCCTCTCTGTAGGCTCCCAACAAGGTACATAATGTTTCGGTTTGAGTGCTAGTAATGAGCAGGGGTGAAGTGTCATCCACACTGATACAAAGGAAATAAAATGAGTTAAGTGTCTGACTAGGATATTTGTGTGTATGTCAGCTGTCAAGATTTGATCCTGAGCTATGAATATCTTTCTCAATTGGTCTTAAACTGAGAATGCATTTCCATGTTGTGGATTGAGGAAAAACGGCATTCCGTGTTCATGATGCAATCTTGTAGGCCTCAGGTATGCCAAGTCTAATGGATATGCAGTTTTTACTTCTGCTCTATGTAGCCTTGATATTTCCAGGCCATCAGCATCTTGAGGAATATCTAGGCAGCTGATAAGAAAAAAACTTGGAGTGTTCAGTAAGGTCTACAACTAAAATCTTGCCAAATTTGAACTATGTAGGAGGAGGGATGATCTATTTCCTGGAACTGGGATGAAATATCGAACACTGTATATGCTCCTAACTGTTTTGCACATATAAGAAACAGGGGGAAAATAGGTAGATCCAAGCAGATGTTTACTGGCATGCATTGCAAATTAGAATAGATTTAATTTTCATGAAGCATATTGCTGGTAAGCACATATTTCCAGTATGGTTCGTATATAATGGTGCAAAGTTACAAAAATACAGACATTGAAACCAATGGGGGGGACATCCAAAAAGAACATAAAAGTCAAATACATTTACATTTATGGCATTTGGCAGATACAATTTTTCAGAGTGATTTACAGAAGTGCTTTGACGTGCCTATTTATAAATACGTCTTCACACTGGTTCACTAGGTCAGGAACTAAAAGTGCTATCAGTGTAAAAACTCAAGAAAAAGACAACACTTTTTTTTTTTAGAACAAAGTGCTAATTTATATGTACCTCTGCCTCAGTACCATTAGTGATATTTACACTTCTCAAGTATAATGCAGGTTTAACATGGTTGCATAGTGACCCACTGAAAGAAAAATATGATGATACCTGGCCAGTGATGTATATAATTAGAAAGCATTTATTCGCATACCGTATGTTTGATCGAACCACAGGGAGGCAAACTTAGTTTAATATCCCTGATCATTTCTTTTTTAAAATATTAGTTCATTTTCATGTTGTTGTTGTTGTTTTTTTTTCTTTCATTAAACAGCTCTAAGCCTTGCGTGAAACAATCCTTTTGTCTTAATGCAGGAACAAATTTCTGGCATTTACCCATGTTACATCAACCCTGGAACATTGTTAAGTGGTGATGGTGATGTATTTTCCTTTTAATGTTTGCTGTAGCCGTGGTAGCAAAGGCTTTCACTGATACAGCTAGAGCAGACAAGCAGTCCCTGACAGTTAGGATAAGATACAAATAATTTTTTTTCCATTGACACCTCATTGAGGAAAACTCTTGCCATGCATTGCTTTGTGTGGACAGGTTGCTGTACTCTCCACTGAAGACTTCACTTCACAGCGTGAAGCATGACAACATGTAGCTTGGTTTAACATAACTAACATGTCAAATTAAAGCTTCGGCGCATCAGTGAAGAAAGTGTACTTTGGTGATGGTTCATCCTGCAGAAACAGCTGTATACATCATTCACATCAGACTCAGGAGAACAGGTCGGGCTTTACTAGTCGGCTTTGTGTAGGCTTTAATTGGACTCTGGAGGATCCCATTTCCATTTGAACAACAGGGAGGTCAGGGATTCTGACTGTGACTCCGACAAGCTCTGTGCTGCTTACCATGAATCTAATTTTTCCATTCCAGTATTACATATTGCCACAGTAGATTTATCAATTTTCTACACAAGTGATGATTCAGTGGTGATCCAGTGGTTTTAGGTTTTTTGTAAATGCTCAGGTATTTGTTTAAGGGTCCACTGTGTAGGATTTGGAGCTTGTCGATTAGCAGAAATGGAGTATATATTCCATAATATACTTATAACATTCATAACTGTGTTTTTCTTAGTGTATAAGTACCTGTAACTACTAACTGTTGTCATTTTTGTAAGTTAAGAATGAACCCTTTATGTCTGCGTAGGGAGCGGGTCCACCTCTGCAGAGCCGCCATGTTGCGCCGCTACAGTAGCACAGAACGGACAAACCTCTAGAGAGCACCTTTTGCGTTTCACATTTTTGCAAGTGGCAGGGTGAATCTGGAAGGAAGCATCGGAAGGATGCCAAAGAAGAAGAAAGAACGAAAAAGAAGAAGAAAGAAGAAGAATCAGTGTTTGGTGGTGCTGGCTAACAAGTTTGAGAACCCAAATTTTGAAAAATATTACTGTACCTTTAAAACACAAATGATATGGATTTACACGAATGTCGAGAATGTCTACTTGGCTTCAGAATATAATTGCTTTAAAAGCAGAAGTTTTACCTTACACATTCGACACATTACACCCAGCTGCTAAGTTCCCTGCAACCCGACACCACCCTTTTGACCTTGGATATTTTTTCTTCAGCTGAATCTTGTTTGAGATGTACAGTGCACTGTAAACTTGAGTGCTCTAGAAGACCATTCGTCCCTGGGTCATTTGTTGACGATGTACTTGCTTTATAAGGAATGCTTTGGCAGTATCTTGTGTATTAGCTACAATTAAAAAGGGAATGGCAAATAGGGTGTTTTTTCCCCAAATCTCTTTGGTGATACCTTGGATTTGCAGTATGTTGAATACGGTCTGAAGCCAGGACTGGTTCTCAGTATGCATTTAAAGCTGTACAGAAAAATCCCTGTGCTTATTTAAATTTCAGAACTAGCAGAAAAGAGAATTACAGTGTTATAAACATACGAGAGAATTTGCACAAGCAGAACTGTTATGATTTAGACCACCATAAACCCTGCTAACACGATGTGCCAAATGAATTTGTTCAACATGAAACCAAAAGGACAGATCGTAAAAGAAGAGAAATGTTTTATAGTCAATGGAACAGTTTACACTTACATGGTAAGGTGTTTTCCTCTGTATCTGTTGCTAAAAGGGGATAATCATATTTAAGAAAGTACAGATGTGTACAAAGCCAGTATGGTTCAGGGCTGATCAAAGAACTGTTGAACGCTGATGTCAAACACGTTAAACGGCTGACTCCCAACCCAACGTCATGCCTGGATGGGTATTCATTTATCTTTGCATGCTTGTTGATGAAAAAACACTACCATAGGAAAATCAAGTGGTAATGAATGACCAAAGTGGCCTTCCAAATATTTTCTGGAGTACATTGTTGTGGTGTTCATAGGGAGTGAAATCCCAGCCATGATAAATATGATAAAAAGTAAAGAACATTTCTCAGGAGTCAGAAGAATAATTGCCAGTGAAAGTAATAAGTGTTATATATTATATGCAGCCCTAGCTGCCATTACACTTACTTCAGATTTCAGGTTTCTTTGTCAGAATACTGGGATACACCATAATCAAAATAGCCATTCTATCATACAGTAATGAGGAAGTTCATACTGTGTGGCATTTTGTTCCATACTCAGGGATTAACCCTCCTTTGGTTTATGTGATTGATGAGTGGACCTGAGCACCAACACTGATTTGATGGACATTTAAATTTCATAGTGGTGACAGGAATAATGATGATGATGATGATGATGATGATGATGATGATGATGAAGCAATATCATTTCTCACCTTCTTTATAGAGAAACATCTTTATTTCGAAAATGGTAAATTTCACCCATCGATGCAGCTGTTAGCTGTATGAGCTAATAGTTGATCATTACCATTGCACATTTAAAGGTCTAATATTATATGATCACATTTTGACAATAACGACATCATGAACATAAGGTCAACCCTAAACTGCTGGTTAAATGTGGCCCATTATAGTAATTAGTAATTATTTAAATGAATCAGACATCATGAGACTTTCAGAATGACCTGGTTCCCTCTATGGACTGCACATCTTTTGTATTTTGCCTGCTTTATCCCATTTAACATGAGTCATCAGGCAATTATCAAGTCCAGGACTGAGACTGAAAATACTGTTGTCACTGGTGTCATAACCCTAAAACAATTTGCTAGCAATTCTGTCAGTATCAGCATCTTTCCTGCGTGTGTGTGTGTGTGTGTGTGTGTGTGTGTGTGCGTGTGCGTGTGTGTGTGTTACAGTATGATGTGAGCTTGTGCATCAATCATACAATAGCTCAAAGAAGATCATTTGTTGTCTGGTTGGATGAATGTGTAATCTACCACTTTGAGTCTCGGGCTAATTGGTTGGCTTCTATCCAGCAAGGACCCGTTCACCTACGAGATAAATTGTATGAGATGTATTGGTGGGTTGCACTGAATTCTGTGCAGTTTTTAAGATTTGAAACTTTTTTCATGATTATGTTTACATAAAGTATTTTACATGTTTATATGTAATGCAATCCTTTTAAAATTGCACAGTTGCTTACTACGTACATCTACATACAAACTAAGATCAATGTACGCTACAGATCCATGCCATGGAGCTTAAAAATCAGTTTAAAACTACTGTCTTACTTTGAATGTATATTAACATGGACACGTGTTCATAACAAGGTTGGAATGCATAAATTCCAAAATTGCAAAGTAAAATTCAGCTTAGGGGGAAATATACTGGTTTGGTTCTTTTATTAATAAAGCACAAAGTAGTTCCTTTGTTGGTGCCATTTGAAGCTTCGAAAGTACAAGTAAAATGCAGCCGTATGAACTGCAGTAGCTGTCAAATCACACGAAGAATGACTGTAAAATAGATGAAGAATCTATGTTTTTCACAAACTGACTTTAGAAAATTCATGATAACATGTAAGGATTTCTAAATCTGCTTCAATCTCCCAAGAAAAAAAAAAGCTATATTGAAGTATGAGGTACAGTGAGCTGTGACGGACATTCACTGAACCCATCACTGTCTGTCTGACTGAATGCAAGAGACAGCAATCTAGCCAAAAGGCAAGAGACATGTCATTTATCCCATAAAACAGATACGATTTGGCAGGTCTGGAGATTGTAACCTTGAACACACATGCTGACTTAGATATACAGTGCAACTACATAACTTGAGCAGTCTGAGTTGTTCATAACAAGCCATTCAGTAGCAGGTGTTCCAGCAATTACAATACAGCAAATCGTCACAGCCATTAGACCCAAATATATTTTAAATTTTAGAAAAATCTTAAAGCTGAATCTATTCAGTTGATTTTTATCTAAAGTACTCATTTTCAAAATTCCCATTCTCAAATCTCAAAATTTCCAAAACAGTAAAAGTTTCCAGGAGAATTGCGTCAGATTCTCCAAGATGCTCAGCAAAACTTACAGTTCATTTCCTTATAAAATTGCACAAATTGTACCTGGGACTACTGTTTAAGAAAAAAACCCCAAAGGTTTATCACAGCAAATACTTTGTTTATTACATTTCAGTACATATTGTTGTAGTTTTCTTTCAAGTAGAAAGATTTCATTTCATTTTTAAAAGTCATCTTTACCTTAAAGCATTTCCTTACAGGACTTTTGCACAGTAATATGTATGTATATGTATACTGTATATGCATATATTTGTACACATTTTATATACAGTATTTATTAATATCATATGTTAATTTTTCACACATGGGTAGGGGTAGCTCAGAGGGTTAAGATGTTGGACTAGTGGTTGGAAGGTCGGGAGTTCAAATCCAAGCACCGCTAAGCTGCCACTGAGGGCCCTTGAGCGAGGCCCTTAACCCTCAACTGTTCAGTTGTATAAAAATGAAAATAAATGTGGGTAAGTCTGGGTAAGAGCACTTGCCAAATGATGGTAATGTAACATATAGGGCTTTTGTTTCTATTTTTGTCACATATTATTCACATAGCGATACATGTGTTTACTTGAGTTCCCAAGTTCTAATTGGACAAAACTTATTTGTCATGCACTTTCATATATTTCTAACATGTGGTCAAATAATTCACACATAATCAAATGTGAAATGTGACACTTGTCCAAGGCGTACATGTGAACAGTGATGATAGATATAACAGAATGTGTTATTTTGTCTATCTGGAAAGGTAATATAAACACTTACATCCCTGATTCCAAAAAAAGTTGGATCATTATATAAAATGTAAATAAATACAAAATGCAATGATTTGCAAGCCCTTTAAGAATTATGTTCAATTGAATACAATATAAAAGCAAAGTATCAACAGGATTGTTAGTGGTGCAAAGTTCAAAAGACAACAGTTATGATGGTATAGGGGTGTGCTAGTGCCCATGGCATGGGTAACTTGCACACCTGTGAAGACACCCTTAATGCTGAAAGCAACATGAAGGTTTTGGAGCAACCTATATTCTGCTATACATATGATGTCTTTTTCAGGGACGTCATTGCTCATTTCAGTATCACAGTGCAAAGCTACATTCTGAACATATTTCTTCATTGTGACTTTGTAGTAAAAGACTGCAGGTACAGTCCAGACCGCACTCCTATTGGAAATGTGTAGCGCATTATGAAGCACAAAATACAACTACAGAGACCCTAGACTGTTGAGCAACTGAACTTGTATATCAAGAAACAAAAAAAATATTTTTACTGTCAAAACTTCAACAGTTAGTATCCTCAGCACCCAAATGCTTAGTGTAGTTAAAAGAAAAGATCATGTAACACAGTGGTAAACTTGCCACGTGCCAGGTTTTTTTTTAGAACATGTAGTTGGCATTAAATTCAGAATAAGTGAATGTTTACAAAAAAGATAATAGTTTATCAGGGTGAACATTGAATATCTTGCCTTTGTATTGTATTCTTTTGAATATTGGTTTTTATTTACATTTTACACAATGCCCCAACGTTTTTCGAATCAAGGTTGTAAATTACATAGGACAGATAATATGCACCATTAACTACAATGGTTTTCTTGAAAATAATTTACAGTGATGTTCGGACACTGAGACACTGTAAACAGTTTTACATTTAATTTCATGTAACCTGTATATGTAACATAAATTAGATAGTTAACAAAGTTTCATATTTATCACATTTGCAATGCAAGTGAATTTAAAGTTCATCAGATTCAGGGATGAACACAGGTAACCTGGATGATTTGGGCTCCAGGGTGGCAGAGGCCAAGACCAGGGGGGCACTGGAGTCAGTCAGCCAACCTAGAGCTGTCCGGTTGAAGGAGGGTCGTGAGACCATGGGCCCAGCCACATCTTCTGAGGGTGGAAGACTGGAGTCACTTGGGAGAACGTTCACTTCAACTGACTTGACCGGGACTTTGGGAGCACTTCCAAAGCCACCAAATGGAGTTGCCACTCTAGGCATCAGACAACAGATTAGATGTTATGTGACTAAAGGAATATGACTATAGGAAATTACTCCCTGAAGACACATCTGCTTTATAAAAAAAAAAAAAAACGAAAAAAAAAAAACACCATTCCTTTTCTGTCAAATGCAAGCTTGAATAAATCTGTGGTGGAACATTGGATTCTACCCAGTCAATCTTTGAGTGCTAAAAATAGTTTTAGGGAAAAAAAAAAGCCTCAAATATTTCCATGCTGCATCTTTTGGCTCAGGAAACACAGTTGTTCCCCAATAAAGCAGCATTCCTGAATTCTGCCATATCCCCAAGGAGTGTTAACAAACTGAGATAGATAGATAGATAGATAGATAGATAGATAGATAGATAGATAGATAGATAGATAGATAGATAGATAGATA
>JAQMCW010000001.1:11587051-11598262 GCA_030068335.1 Chrysichthys cranchii
GGTGTGAATGTGAGTGTGAATGGTTGTCTGTCTCTGTGTGTCGCCCTGCGGTGGATTGGCGACCCGCCCAGGGTGTATCCCGCCTCTCGCCCGATGTCAGCTGGGATTGGCACCAGCTTCCCCCCGCGACCCTGAACAGGATTAAGTAGCAGAAGACGAATAAAGACGAATACGTAAATCAAACTTTCCTACAGTAGTGTCACTGGCATGAATATCGATTGAAAAGGCTGTTTTAAACCTCCGTAAAATGTGACGCACTGAAAGAATGGAATATGAAGAGGCAATCTGAAATGAAAAATCACTTCATTGCTTGCCTACACATAAAGGTTAATTTGATTCTTATGGCTTCAAAAACCTTTTACCATTATTACAGCTGATGATTGGTATGAAAAAAGGTAGAATCACTTATAAATTAGGAACAAACAGATTTGGGATTTTACAGTTAGAAATCAGATCACTTAAATAAAAAAGTTTCGAGCCCCATGTTACCGTTGAAAGACATCATTTCTCAGTTGCTGACTTCAGATATTTCAGAAAGTACTTCAAAGGTTATTAAGGTTCTGTCCAGTCAGAGAAACAGTACACATGGTTAAAATCATTTGACGAATCACTTGTCCCAGACGCAGAGTCATCCGGCTTTTAATCCTGCATCTTACACCTCACTTAATAAGAGGAATTGCAAAGCTGCTTTTTTTAATAACTAGCCACAAACAAGCATCAGCACTTTAAGATAACACACTGGCCCTTTAAGATAAGGAAGCTGAGCTTTGAAAAACCCAGTGCGGTAGAAAACTGGGCTAAAATTAGATATGCAATTATCAAGGAAATTTAAATGGAGATGAGACAAATTCACTCAGGGCTAGACATAATAAACACTCCAAATATCCTAAAGACGGAGAAGTAGAAAAATATCATATAAACCTATAAAATGTAAACAAAATATTGTTCAAAATTGATCACTCAGAATTATAGACTATTGGCTAACATACTGTAATCCATGAGCACAAATGGAGCTTTCACTTAAACATGCAAATCACAGAGGTTTTGTGGGGATGTGTTATTTCACTTTCAGCTTTGCTCTTAAACTAGAGATGAATCTTAACAGGGAATGTTCTACCAAGACTGTTTTGATGAAGATTTTGAATTTGGCTCCAATCTCGAAAGGTTCCTCTGAATCCCATTTTTAAATATGTGTGACAAAATATAGCAATGGTTGCAAAATCTTGTGTCAAAACCAGTCATATAGAAATGGTGCAAAAAAACAAACAAACATGTATGCTGTCTAACAAAGGTCTAATCCACAGAGATAAAAATCCTTTAGATTAATTTTAATTCATGTTTCTCAACAAAATGGAGCCTTGTTTTTAGGCAGCATAGAGTAAGCTATGACATGTCTGACATTTAAAACAGCCAGTTTTGCTGTTGTGCATTCTGTGCATCTGCTGTAATCCAGTGGCATTTGGAATGTAGGGATTGCTATATAAAGATTATATACAGTACATTAGGAATAAAAGCATTCAGTATTGTGCTACAGGCTAGCTATATCATTCTTAGTACTCCTAAATCCAACTGGTGTCACAGTCCACTTATATTGAATCTCCCCCTTAATCTGGATGGATACTCAGAAATAAGATGTAGGGCCTCATAACACTGTGTATCCCTGCTGCACACCATAGTAAAACTGATGAGAAGGTCTTTCAGCCCACTTGAATCTAGCCTCTGAGAACCTGTCCTTAATGTTCATTTCTCAGACTGGACAGCCATTAGCATCCATTAAGTCCCAGTAATTCTAAAGGATTGAGACAGTCCTCACTTAAGCTTCCACAAGTGTGTGGGTCAACCTTCTAGCGTCTGTCTGATTATAGCTAAAGCCACCTGAGGGAAGCACAGAATCTACGCTAGAAAGGTCATGTCAGTCTTTTACCAAATGCCTAAAACCACAAAGCTTGAATTAAAGATTGGAAAAAGTCGCTGAAAACACATTGCCCTTTATGTTGTGTGCAATAAAAGCAACAATCGCTTCCATTTACACACAAATGTACTTGCTTGCCTTTCATACTAATCCATTAGTGTGACATGGCTTAAAAGTTTTCAGTCATTTCTGATCATTAAAATGTCTAATTGTAAATCAGAGCAACTGGAACTGGGGTGTCATTTATCAAAGCATGTGGAAAACAAGTTCTACGTTTGGACGTAACAACCGCCAGTACACACCAGGAAATTCCTATTTATCGTACACGTACACACAGCTGTATGCAATGGCGCTCCTAAACTGCTGTGATCATTTACATAATGACACACCCCCAAATCACCATATATGGTAAACATGGCTCTTTAGAAAGCCCAGTAGACTGCTCATGGTACGGCTTGTTACAAACAACATGAAGCGTGTCAAAAGGTGTACGAAGATGAACTAGAGACACTGTTGTACAAAACAGTAAAATGAGATGGTTAATTTGACACATTCATGAGTGGTTTGTCTACAAAAAGATACCAGTTAAAATAAACCAGCCATCCCCAATACCAGCTTGGTGAAGTTGCACAATGTAAGGATCATGCGTTCCATTTGGCTCCGACACTCAAGATGCTCAACTGTGCATCACAAAGCACCGGCACATTAAGTAACCTTTTCTGTTCTATATGAATTCATCAAAACTAGGTGATTTTATGTTTTAAATTACATTTAGAAAACCTGCCATAGTGTGGAAATCTCTCATTATTGTTATCTTGTGTTTTATTTGTCTCGCTAAAAGTGGGACATGGTGCTGGCTGAGAGCAACTAAATTTGCACTGGTCAAACAAATTCAACTGATGAGCCACTCAGTCTTAGCCAAATGAGCTCCCTGGGCAAAGATGTGCATGCCAAATCTTCAAGCAAGGCAATATCAGTCACTGTCAGCATAATCCCAATCAATCTTTAGGTGTGCCGTTTATATTTTACTTTACATTTTATTTGCTCCTTGGCTACACTTTGTTGTCAACACCACAGCCGGTAATTACTTGGTCAATTATGCTGATGTTATCAAGTGGGATGAGAGCTCCTCATAATCAGTTTACTCACTATTACACTTTTCTACCACTGGGGGTTTCTGCATACGCATCCAAATATACACACATCCTCCCTCAAGCTCATTCTGTGCACAGAAATGTGAGTATGCATGCGGTATTGACTAAACTACTCCTACATATTGTTCATTACCAGTTGGTAAATTGTTGATAAAGGAGATCCCTGGAGTATTTCGAAGAAGAGTTGCCAGTCATTCAAGTGGTTTCAGTAGTTCTTAATTGATAAACTGATCAGAATTAATTTTTTTTTCAGTTGCTATGACTAACATTACCACAGGCAGTGTGTCTATAATACAAAGTTTCTGTGATACTAACAAGCCATGAGGAAAACAGTTATAATAGTTACTTTACAAAAACCCTTTATATACTGTAAAGGAATCATTGATTATGAAACTAGTGACAAATCAAATTTTTTTCAACATTTATAGTCCAGTGCAGCAGTACTTGGATTGCGAGTAACTTGGTCTGCGAGTGTTTTGCAAGATGAGCAAAAAATTTTAATACATTTTGACTTGGTTAACGAGCGAGGTCTTGCGATACGAGTAGTATGTAGCTTCGGCTGCCGAGCCTCACGTGATCACAACTTCTCTCAACATCAGCGCTAGCATAGAAAAACACTGATTCCTCACTACAAAAATGTGGGAAAGAGTGCAAAACTTTGTCGAAAAGCACCACCTGAATAAGGCTGTAACAGTGCGAGTGATGAATCTGTTTAATGGCAAAGCAATGACGCAACGACGCATTTCTGTGAAATCCTCAAAAGGAGGCAAAAGCAGCGATCATTGGATAGTTTCCTTGTTAAAGTCGAAAAGAAAAAGATCCCAGTGAGGCGACAGACTGCAGTGATTCTGTGAGTTGTAGTGAAAGTCAAAAGTGAAAGTCCTCTCCCCTCTCCCTCACACCAGCCACGAGTCTTTTTAAAGGTAAAGAGCAGGTTATTTTGTTGTTGTCAGGTGTGGTGGGGTTGAATAACAAACAGAAACTTAGTCAGAACCGGAGAAAGCAAACACGGGAATAGCAAGGCTTGGCAAGATGGCAACTAATGCTCCGTGACCTTGGCGTGCTTGCGTGAGTCTTTTTATGGCTCCTGCAATCAGTCCTAATCCGGTACACCTGTCACCACCCATGTGACGCGCTGTGGCGTTGCAGAGGAAAACCAGGAAGTAGTCTTTAGCGCGCGAGTTCTCTGACATGCCCCGCTATTGGGAGTGCTCAGAACAGGTGCGCTGCACGGGAAAATTCATGACAGTTTTATGTATTTTTACTTTATAATTTGTATTAATCATTTTTATATAAATATTTGTGGGTTATGAAACAAATTATCTGAGTTCCCATTATTTCTTTTGGGGAAACCCGCTTTGATATACGGGTGCTTTGGATTACAATCACGTCTCCGGAACGAATTACGCTCGCAATGCCAAGTTCCACTGTATTTTACTTATGATCCTGATTTCTATTTTTCTTGGGTTGGTTTTTGTGTCATGTTTTGTTTTGTTTTTAATAATTGATCCCATTACTGGAGAGCTTAAGTGAAGATAGAAAGAATCACTCTCAGGTACATAAGTATTGGGACAGTGACACAATTCTTGTGATTCTACCTCTGTACCCCGCCATCATCCATAATTATAATTTATATTTATACCTATTAGCATAATTAGCACATTACCTGTGCTGTGTAGCGCCTATCAGTTTTGCAGAATTTGACTGAATCTGAGGAGGAAGTATAGCTCTATTCGCTTCAGAGTTCATTCTGCTATTTCTATCAGCAGTGACATCATCAATAAACATCAGTGACCCAGTTCCACTGGCAGCCATACATGCCCAAGCGGTATGCTTTGGATCATGAGCCCTTCCTTTCCTTCTCCATACTCTTCTCTTCCCATCATTTTGATAGAAGTTAATCTTGGTTTCATCTTACCAAAGTACGTATCTTGTTCCAGAACAGAGCAGACTTCGTAGCAAAGTCTAATCTATCCTTTCTTCTCTTGAGTGCCACCAGTAGGTTGCATTTTGTGGTAAATCCTTTTTATTTACATTTGTGAAGACGTCTCTTGATGGTAGACTTTGACAGTGATACGCCTACTGCCCTGAGAGTGTTCTTGACTTGGCTAGATGTTGTGAAGGGGTTTTTCTTCTCCAAGGAAAGAATTCTATGATCATCCACTTTAGTTGTCTTCCGTGGTCTTCCAGGCTTTTTGGTGTTGTTGAGCTTGACAGTGCAAATCCTTCTTGTTAAGCATGTACCAGCTTATTGATTTGGCCACTCCCAAAGTTTCCAATATCTCTCTGGTAGATGTGTTGTTTTTTTTAGCCTACGGAGTGCCTTGCATCTACACCTATTTGGACGGCATATTGAGCATTCCCATGAACAGCTACCAAATGCAAATTTGCAACACTTGGAATCAACCCCAGACACTGTATCTCCTTAATTCGTCAGGAAATATTGAAGAAACAGGGCATGAATGTCCATGAACCTGCTTATCAGGCAATTGTCTAATTACTTTTGAGCCTGTGAAAATGGAGGGACTAGGTAGTAACCAAGCCTGTATTAAGACAACGTGGTGCCGGCCCTGGTAGTAACCCTGTACTTTCTAAATAGTTAAAATGATATTTTTGTTAAACGGCTCGAAGCTGAAAGTCTACACTACAATCTCATCCTGATCACTTCATTTCAAGTCTATTGTTGGTGGTGTACTGAGGCAATATTATGAAAATTGTCACTGTCCAAATACTTGAACCTGATGTGCAGGCTGATCCTGACTTATATTCCTCATTCCTATAACTTTTAGGTGTCCTGATCATTTCACTACAGTTACTCAGTATTTTCTAGTAGTCACTGAACAACATGTACTTCAATATTGCAAGCTCCTGGCTGAGTTTTAGCCCAATTGTCTGGTAGCTTTCTACATTGCATGTGGTTTCAGGATTGAGCAAAACAACCATGATGATCATTATTGCGATTATTTCCCAGCCCTATTTTCCATTAAGTAAGTAAGAAAACACACAAAATGCATTGTGGGTACAGTGGAGTCAGGCTGAACTGTCAACATCTAACGTCACAGATATCGCAAACAAATTGTGAATGAAACTGTGCTCTGTGAATCAAACTACTGGTTCTGACTTGTCCGAGCTCTTTTGTCCTTGTTTACTAGTTTTCTGAGGCAAGTGTAAAAGTGATATGAAAAGCATGGACATGTCTCTGTATGATGGTAGAGAACCATTTGCTGTCACAAATTTATTGGGGTTTTTTTACCTAAAGAAACACGTCCAAATCATCATATATGGTAAAAATGTCTCTTTAAAAAACTCCGGTAGTTTGCTCATGGTACAGCTTGATCTGCTGTTCTGTCACTACGTATTTGGCTTCATGGTGTGAAATCTCCATTACAAGTACAGACTTTCCAGACCATCAGGCAGACACTGTAATTTCTTACCAATTCGGCATTGTTTTAAAAGAGAAATCCTGTTCATCCATGTCTTTTCCTGAAATTTCAAAGCAGATCCAAGATGTTACAGCAAAACACATTTTTATAAGGACAGCCACTGTACAAATGGTGTGTCTCTGCTAATAATCTCCCAACTCGTTCATAGCATAAAAGGAAAAAAAAAAAGCACAATATGACTAAGGTGAACAAAAGGTCCTCTCAGGCATATAAGCCTTTGACGGGCTATTATCATAACTCATCTCCTGTGGCTCTGTAGAGTACAGTTCAGACTCAAAGGTTCTATCAAAGACTCGTGAATCTTGTGCAAGGACATGTCTAAGACAAAGACCAGGAGAAGGGGTGCTCTGGGCATCACACATACAATGCTCTCTCTGCTAATGGCTGGCGCCACTGTTAATGTGACATAAGTATCCTCTGTATTCCTATGTGTGTGTGTGTGTGTGTGTGTGTGTGTGTGTGTACCCACAAATGAGTCCTCTGAGCTAGGCAATATTTATCTTCACTGACACACCAATTAGTTCTCACCTCACAGTTTCAGTGAGAGCTATGAGATGATAGCTCTGGTTAGAGCCTCACCACTGGGCCACATGCAAATCAAGTAAGTGTTAGAACATCCTTAATATCCTGCCTGGAATATATAAAATTAGTTGGTTAAAAATTACTTAAATATTCAATTCAGTTCAACTTTATGTACATAAAAAGTTTTTCCCCTTTTCAAATGTTGGGTCTCCAAAAAAAAAAAAAAAGCTCATGCCTACTCCTAAATGTAACCGGGCATAAAATTTTCAATTGCAGCTGATTTCTTTTATCAAACTGTATTTCAGTTGGTTTGGTTGTTGTCTTACAGAGGCTGTTGTTTTTTCCCCCTAGAGTTTTCTTGCCAAGTATTCTTACACTAGTCTGCTGTGGACACATGCAATGTCTGAGCTCAGGCCTAGAATTTGGAACGCAAAGCTAAAATATGATGTAGCAAAAGCGCAAATCCTGAATATAAAGTGCTGTCCATATGAAGGGTTGTCCAATGACTAGCCAGTTCACCTTTTTGTAGCGCAGAGATCTGACATTCATCTTCTGCCGCCTTATCCTGGTCAGGGTCGCGGGGGGAAGCTGGTGCCAATCCCAGCTGACATCGGGCGAGAGGCGGGGGACACTCTGGGCGGATCGCCAATCCACCGCAGGGCGACACACAACCATTCACACTCACATTCACACCTATGGGCAATTTAGAGCAGCCAATTAGTCTAATCCCCTCTGTGCATGTCTTTGGACTGTGGGAGGAAACCGGAGTATCCAGAGGAAACTCACGCGAACACGGGGAGAACATGCAAACTCCACACAGAAAGGCATTTGTGCCGAACCCAGGACCTTCTCGCTGTGAGGTGACAGTGCTAACCACTCAGCCACCGTGCCACCCAGAGATCTGACATGATAACTAAATTATTGATTTACAAATCTGTCAATAACTCCACTCACTACTGCAAAAAAGCCAATTATATCAATACAATTTATAATTAAGTATCAAAAATATTCAAAAATACTCAGAAATATTACACTTTAGCCTTTATTTGACTTAATACATCATTCCATGCCAAATCCCATGATGGCAAAGATGTTTCCTTTAAGATAAACTAGATATAATGTTTCTGTTTCAGCACCACAAGCAAGTCATGGATGAAATCATATCATCACTCGGTCATTTAAAGGTCTGTATTTTTGTTCCTGCAGTGCCAGAAGGTGAGAAAATAATAATAATAATAATAAAGTCCAACCACATCACATTAAGTGTACACATTATATCTCAAAAGTCTTAAATGTAGTCATGTCATATATTGAAACAAATTACAGGTCCTTATTTTTCTCAAATCAATATATACAACCTCAAGACCAAAAGAACAAAATAATCCTTCACCTCCACACCATCATTAGCTGCAAAGTGCGATGACAAAGTGCAATCAGAGCTCTTTGTGGTAAAAAACATACCCTTCCATTTGGGTTCAATACAAACCCATTGTCTAGCACTATAATCCAAGTGGCCATGCCATTAATATTTTTCATGAAAAGAGAAAAAGCAAAAGCTAGCGTCATTTATGAACACCCAACAGAACTGTTTTGGTGAGCAAATTGGCCACTTGAAAGCTCAGGAGTTGTCTGTGACCACAACTAGGAACTGCTCTTCATACAAACTATACTATGGTTTCAAAACAAATAAATTGTTTAAAGGAACTTTACCGTAAATATGAACAGCTTTACAAGAGATATATGTGATATTATGTGTGGACTGGTTGGAACTGTGGATGAAAAGACACAACGACAAGTAAATTTTTAGGGTAGAGTCTTAAAAATAGAGGAGACGGATGAAATCAGCTCTTATAGCCAAAGCACAATCCTACTCACAGTAGCTAGGTTTGCTCATGAATTTAATGGCATGTTCATATATACAGGAATGTAAATTGTAGGTTATAAGATTTGCAAACGTTTATTACAGTTTGTTCACCTTTTTTTTTTACCTACATTTCTGTTTGTTTTTTTTTTTTTTTTTTACTCTTGTTGTAAGACTTCTTGTCTGGTCATGTAACTTGGGAATGCTCAGGAAGTGCAGCTTCCCACTAAGATATATCTGACAAAATTAGGTTGTTCTTTTTATTCTCTGTGCAATAAATCACGTAGTGTCACTGTTTTAATACATGAGTGAATCACACTTAATATTTTATAACTTTAATAGCTAATAACCTTCTTTAAACCTGTAATAGTAGAGAGAAAGTGGGCATTAAATCAATACAACTGTGAATATTTTTAACACTCTGGTGGTCTTGCCCCCAACTGAGATAATGATATTTGGGTTTCCTGTATAACTACCGCTCACAAACCCTCCTCCTGGAGATGGACCTTCCTGCAGGACCTTCCATCTCCATACAAAATCCAACACACCTCATTTAGCTGAACAAGAACTTCTTAAGTCAATAATTGGATGGTCATATTTGGAGTTAATGTCTACAGGGAGGTAGATCTTCAGCAACAGGGTCGGGGACCACCGAGTTATTCCAGTTGACTCTGCTTGTAATAGTATTTCTCACGGAATTCAGATTCTAAGAATAATTTAAAAATCTGGCAGAAACTGGGCGTAGTGGGATCACTTGGTTCTCGTTAACACAGGTTCAATTTTTCATTTGTTGCAGGGGAATCAAATGTAAATGTTTATTCATGGTGGATGTTACAGTACATTTCATGTTCATAAACGATTTACTTGTCAAGTCAACTGCTCAACGGACTCTAGGATCATGATGTCACTATGTTTAAAAAGATATTGATGGTGGTGAATGTGGCACAATACAGATCTCAAACTAACCAGATGTCTAGATTTACTTCTCCTTTTTACTCTTTCCAGCAACTCTCATAACTGTCTTCTTTCAAAGGCTATCTATCTATAGCAAACTTACAGTATGCCTTTCCACTCATTTGCTCTCTCAGGCATCACGCATCATGGGGAACATGATATAGGTGACTTGGAACTGCCGGTATATATTGACTCAAGGGTCAAGGTCTGTTCAAAAATTCTCTTATAGTGTATGTACAAAAATAGAATAGAAACCAGTAAAAGCAAAATAATAAAAAAAGAACCTGCAGCTTCCTAGTTTCCAACCCGACACGGTGACTCCAGCTTCAGGTTGTCCAGATCATTTCGATTTTTTTTTATGTTTTGCTTTTGTTCTTTTTATGTTTTTATCTCTGTCTTATTTAGGTAGTGTGTCATGTCTTGATTCCCTGTAATTCTTACTACAACATTATGACCTGCATTTTCTGTAAATCCTTAAAGAAATTACAGTGGTAACTCCAAAATATACAGAAATGCCTTGAAATGTATAAAAATCAGATTTTCAGTGATCTGTCTCAGAATAGACACTATTGTCTTTATGAAGAGAGTACGGCTGTTACCCTTTATTGGTAACTTCAACAGACATCTAGAACATACATATATATATATACCATAAATCTTCCAATAGTAGCCCGGGCGTTTATTCAAAATTTTTTTGGACGGCCCGGCACTTATTGTCACGGATCCGCGCGGAGAACAACATCAGAGAACAACTTACAATACTCATTCATACATTCTGTCTCCTTTATCGCACACAATGTGTGTGTGTGTGTGTGTGTGTGTGCATGGCCGACAGGTGGCGCCAAGACACTGTTTACACCGAGCCCGGTCTAGCTTAGCGCCGAGTCAATTTTTTTTTTTAAAGATTTTTTTTGGCCTTTTTGCCTTTATTTTTGGATAGGACAGTAGAGATTATGACAGGAAGGGAGTGGGAGAGAGAGAGAGACAGGGAAGGATCAGGAAATGACCGCGGGCCGGAATCGAACCCGGGTCCCCAGATGTGTAGCTTGGTGCCCCGGCCTGCTGCGCCACGGCCAGGGCCAGCGCCGAGTCATTTTGCGGGAGGTTAAACTATATGTGCGTGTCATTAGAATTTCTTAATATCTTTTATACTTGTTCTCACATATCTATTTTAACAGTCTATAAGGGTTTCGAGAGAGTCTGTAGCCTCTTTCGACAAAATTACGCCCTCCGTTTACGAGCCCCGTTTTCAACACACTCCGGTAAGTCAGACTTCCGGTTTCCTGATATTCGACACCGGGGTAATCTATTGGGTGTGCTTGAACACGTCATCAACAGAAAATACCGGATTCGCAGAACCCCAGC
>JAQMCW010000001.1:11636511-11648183 GCA_030068335.1 Chrysichthys cranchii
CGTAGGTGTGAATGCGAGTGTGAATGGTTGTCTGTCTCTGTGTGTTGCCCTGCGGTGGATTGGTGACCCGCCCAGGGTGTGTCCTGCCTCTCACCCAATGTCAGCTGGGATTGGTGCCAGCTTCCCCCCGCGACCCTGAACAGGATTAAGCGGTAGAAGACGATAAGACGACATTTCTCCTATAAATTAATAACATAAATTTTTGGTACTGAAGGTATCCTAGCAGATACACTATGTGTTCAGAAGTTTATCTACCCCTAACCATCACAGACATATATGCATTTTTTAAATATCTCATTCCAGGTTTAGTCCCCCGTTGCTCTTATAATAACCTCCACTCTTCCAGGAAGCCTTTTCACTAGATTTTGGTGCATGCCTGTGGTGGAAATTAGGTTAAAGACTCAGTGGAATCAAATCTGGTCCTCAAGAATCTCCTTTAATATGAGCTTTAAAGTATGCAGTTATACAGAAAAGGAAAAAAAGGAAGGGAAAATTGCTCCTCGCTGGATAGGGCTTCTCTCTTTATACCTACAGAGCTGGTTTTAACTCAGTTTATCACCACATCCTTAACAGAAAAGCCACATCAGCGGAACGGACTGCACGGAGATACAAAAAGACAGGAGGCATCTGCCGATGGCCTTAAGGGCGCAGTTACTTTGTGTACAGAACCAAGTAGAAATAACATCATGATTCAGATATCAGGGTACATGTCATGACACACAAAACAGAATTAAAGGGATTATTATATCAATTTCAGAGGGCATTGGCCCATTCATCCCCAAGAGCATCAGTGAAGTCATACACTGATGTCAGGTGAAGAGGCCTTGCGTACAATCAGAGTTTCAGTACATCCCAAAGGTGTTCAGTGGGGTGGCGGTCAGGGCTCTGTGCAGGCTACTCAAGTTTCTCTACTCCAACCTTGGCAAACCATATCTGCAGGACCCTCGCTTTCTGCATGGGGCAATGTCATGCTGGGGCAGGTTTGGGCTCCTTAGTTCCATTGAAGGCAAACTGTAATGTTAAGGCATACAAATACAATATGCAACATCCTATACAATTCTGTGCATCAAACTTTGAGCTGACAATTTGGGGAAGAACTGCACATGGATGTGATTGTGAGGGGTCTACATACTTTTGGCCATAAAATGTATTGCATGTACAGAAAAATCCATGCCTCACAGTACATTATGAACATCTTAAGGTCTCCCACCTGAGTGCAATTACAATATAATGTGCAATGACTTCACAAAACACTGAGAGGAACGTAATATCTTCATTATTTTCAAATTGTCCACAAGTAATTCATTATACCGAGACAAATTAGCCTAAATGTTCACTGTTCAGAATTAACCCATAAGTGCTAATGAGCAGTGTTTAATATAACATCTCAAGTGGAAATTTATTGTTAACAGCATACTGGAAAGAAGATACAATCGGCAACATGAGGAGATCCAGCAAGCAAAAGGCTCCTGTTCCTTTACCTCAGGTGAGCCATTAGCTATTCGTAACCAAAAGAGGTCTTATTGAACAGGCGAAATTTCAGTGTTCTCGACTTGTCTGCCACTAGCGTGACTAAACGTGGCAGTTAGTTGGCATCAATCCAGTTGGCAAGCAAAGAGAATGCCAGCCAGTCAGAGTGACACAATAGCCAGGTAACACAATGAGGCAAAGAACACCTCCACTGACAAGGAGCTGGAGCATTATCCCTCAGTAGGGGTAGCATGTAGAAAAGGTTACAGGCTTGTCTATCTTGGCTCTGGATGCTGCAGGCACTCAGTGATGCCACAGAGGCCACATCTAAAGGTTAAGGTGCTGGGCATGACACCGTCGGTTACGGATATATTTTAGAAAGAGCTGCTAACGGAGACCGTCATCTGAACCCGAACCTAAGGCTAAAGCTAACACAGTGAAGGCTCCTGTTGTGCCATAATCCCATACTGTGTACAAGGTCTTTTGATAGATTTCAAAATCAGTGAACAGCAGTGTGTATGTAGTGCATTTCTTATGATGTGATGTGCTACGGCCATGCACAGATTCCTAGAAAACACCCCTCTATGCATTTTATTTTGGTGAGATCGGTCTCCTGCATCATTTTTCGACATTAGCCAAATCCTACTAGATATTGGTGCAAAATATGAAAGCAGGAGGGTTATTTTAGAAATATGATACAGCAATATTATATACAGTTACTTTCCCTGTCGTGTGCACGTGAGGGAAAGTCATTTAGCACCAGACCACAAGTGTGTACTTTCTTCTATATTCGGACTCCTCAGACCCCAGAATGAAACCAGAGAAAACAAGGGACGAGATGTACATCTTAATAAGTCATCTTAAGCAATGTCCTTTAAAAAAAAAATAACCAACTACCTCCCCTTGTCCTATCATGAGTACAACTTACGATGTTTATACTTGAGCTTGGATATTTTCTACCTGTTCTGTCGTATCACCAGTACAGACAGCCTGCTGTTGTGAAACATGTGTTTACTGTGGATGCTCAGGAAGTATGTGGACTGCGTAGTACATTATCCAGGGAGAACAACTGCAACATGACCTTGCAATAACTGTCAGGAAACCAAAGAGCAGAAATTGAGACGACTTGTGTCGCAGGGTTCACATAAACACAGCTAACAGGGACACGGTTACACTGTCCAAACACTTAGACCTATGGCATTCATCATGTCCTCCTGGTGAAAGCCACCAAAAGCTTGTTTTGAAAAAAAAAAAATCATATAGTTTTCGACACTGAAAACTATACAGCTTAGTATACACCTAATCATGATATTTAGATTTTAAATCTAGGCTTCGTGCACAAAAATATTTTTAATCAAATCACAAAGCTAAACATTACTGAATCCTAACCCTGTCTTAAAGCAAACAGAGGAACATTAGCTTTCACGCGAACAGCCGCTAACAAAACGCAATAACCACTGGGAAATCCCAGTCAGCCCTGGAGCAAAAACATCACACAACAACCAGATGGCAATTTTCTGTTGTTAAATCGAGCTAGTTCAAAGCAGTAGCAGTGCAGAATGTAGGATTTGGGTATTTGGCAGCTAGAAGTTCTCTCTGGTAGAAAAATGCTATCACTATGATAGTAGTACGGCTTGTATTAAGCCCCTTGTTTCCCATCACATGGATTAGAGAACTGCATAAAATACAGTGTGAAACCCAGCACTGCAAAACTGCAAAAATCATAATAATTAGCTACCTAGCTAATAACAATATCAACAAAAACGCATCCACCTGTCTCCCTGTGGTCATGAGCCGTAGCATATAATCTACAGCATTTACGTATTTATCCTAGTGTTTTCCAACTTGTTTTTTTTTCCCTTTGATTTCATTAATTTTCAGCTCAGCAAATCCATGAGCAAATTCCGCTCTCCGCCATTGCAATCCGTTGAGACGTTTAAATTGTGTTTTAATGGACGCACAGTAATGTAGCTAGCTATCCATTTTGCTTCTTTCTGAATCTCAAAGCACGCACTCTCAACACAGACGCAGAGATGAGTTACACATAAGCACAATTGTGAAAATGAAGCCTTGCTAATGCAGCCAGTTCCCAGAAAGATTTACAGAAGCACTACGAGGTGAGCACACACAAATGAATAAAAGATTTAATATTTATTGCTTATAGCAAATTGTAACCAGGTTGATCCCAGCAAAACATGCACTAATAAAGTGAGACTATTAAAGATAACACACACACACACACACACACACACACACCACATCACATTGCACGATAATTCTTCAATAGCAGTTCATTCCCTGGAACGATGTGAACAACCCCTTGACAGTACAATAATATGAAACTTTCTGTCATTCTGAAATTTCTGTCATCAGTTTTCTGAAGGTGTTACTGGGCGCAGCAGACCCCTTCCTCAATTATCTCTGTTGTTGTAATAGGATATTGGTTCTGCAAGTAACAGTATTGACGAGCTAAATCATATCTCAGTCTACAGACAACTGCATCGGAAGGCTAAATCAAATCGCGATTGATTTCTAATTGACAAATCTGCACTAAGTTGTCAGCTAAGCCCTATGTGTACAAAAGGTTTGCTTGATAAATAAATGGACATGTTTACTGGCAGTGAAGGTGAGGAACAGAACGCCTGCATCGTGATGGAAAGTTCTCCGGTTGCGTATGCATGCACAGTGTTTGGAAGATTGTGTCCATTTTTGTTTCTCTTCTAAGGAAGACAAAAGACAGAGAATATTCCTGAATGTTCGCCAAGTATTTGGACCTATCGCCGTGAAACACTTAAGACGTGTGACACTTGGTCCGCAAGGGCACTGCAGAGGAAGGAAAATGGCTGAAAGGTCAGAAATAACCTTCCTGCAAAACATTTATTGCGAAGTATATTGGACATATAATTACCATAAAAAGGAGCTTTTTACTAGCAAACTGTAGTGAAACATCTGTTTGTGCATTGCTTTTACTGAGCTTTGGAATGTCCGCGGAATTCAGATATGATCAAACTGGATTTATTATCCAAAGCGGCTTTTTTCGTGCACACCTACAAATCATAGACATGGGCTCATCTTAGAACATCCAAGTCAATCATCCAAAAATATGATGGTTAGTATTCATGAAATCATTAATAACCTGCGATCTTTCCATTTGCGGCAAAGCAAAAATGCCACCTATTAATGCAACTTATGAAAACGACGGCAGCACAATAAAAAACAACATCAGACAAAGGATTTTAGTCTCCAAAAGACAGAAGCAAACTACTGAATCCTCCAGAACAGATTACAATCTACACTGCTAGACACTCGGGGAAATATAAACAGAGAGATAAATATAAATACTTATGCAATGACTATTATATAGTTGTTCCTAATAATGACAGTTTCATTACACGTTTCGCTTTCTACAGAAAAAATGAAAGTCTTAGAAAAATGCATAGATTTTGTCACTTTGCATGTATTTGTCAAACTAGGAACAAAGACCAGAAAGCACTACAGAGAAGTAAATTACTGTGTTTGAAAAATTCAACACGAGTCAGTTGTGTCAGAGACACATCAGAGAAGATGTTCAATGCTGCAAATCACAGTCCATATCTATTACTATTAAACACAAAGAATGGGGGGAAAAAGTTCACTATGGCTTGTTTCATTCAATATGTTGATCTCAGTTGAGCTTTGTGCTACGCAGCAGAATTCAGATAAATATGCTCATACGTATTCTCTTATTGTCTTCTGTACGTGTGAAGCTCAGGAAAAAAATGCCGGTGGCTGATATCTTCACATCATCTACCAGCACACAGAAGGAGCTTTCTAGCAGGAGGTATTTCATTTGTATAATGTTAATTAGACGTTGTTTCTGATTTCTTTTTCTTTTTTTAATGTATCAGATGGGTAATGGATCGAGGTAAAGCTCCAGGCAGTGTTAGCTTAGCTATACTCTGACTGGCTCTTGGGGACTGTGCCTGTCGATAACAACGTTCACTTTCTGTGATTCAGCAATAAAAGAAGCTTTGGGCTTTGTCCAAACAGCACTACAGCTAGTAATTCCAGTGCTACTTATTTATTATTGATACCTGTTGGTGATCAATGACAAACCACCAAAAGCCTGCAGTGGATAAGGAGCTAAGCTATTTGAGCTAAATCAGATACATTTTATACCCTTTATCAATCACAGTACATTTGGCACATAAAATAAAGATAATGATTCTCACCGCAGTTAGAAACTAATGGATTTCCTCTAAACATCCATAAACTGTAACATCATAGCACCTTCCAGTAAGACAAATCCGGCCCACATCTATTAGTGTTTGAATTCATGAGACTAAAATATCTGAAAGTTCAGCGACAAGCAGATACTTGCTGACAAAGGTCCACATAAGCAAATAACGTGACAGAAGGACGACACTTACCTTATGCTTAATCAGTACGGCCCATGCCTATAAATAAGACTTGAAGCAGAAAAGAAATTCATCCTTCTCTGTGTACATGTCTGTAAACATTGGTTTCCTCATCTGCCTTTTTAAAAAAAAATAATAATAATCACGCAGTCACATCATTAATCAGGCCAGAGAGTGGCAATGAAATGACAAATCCGGGAAAACTCTTCTTAAATACATAAACATCTATAAAAGGACCTGCTACGGAAGCTGCAATGGTTCATGTTTCAAAAAAAACCATACAAACAAACAAACAAACAAAAAAAAAACAACAGGTTACTGAATGACAGTAATTGCTATGGTATTATTCGAGTGCTTGGGTCGAGATACTTTGTTGGCCCTGCTAGTTACTGAGTCCTGCTACAAGATATCGATAAAAGTCAAAGGTCCTGATGAAATGCATAATCCAATTCTGAATATTCACTGTGCCTAAGTGCTTCAACCTGTGTTCAATCTAAACTGACCTATGAGGCCCAAACACAAATATCTACAGCCTTTTGAGAAAATATGAAATCATACGAAATAGATGCGTCGGCATGTCTACTGGCTGAACCTGTCTGGAATAAGTAAAACAATGGAAAAAAAGAGATGGTTCTCATAGGAATGTGGGTTAATATGTGTTGGTGATATCAGCCCACATACTATATGAGGGATATATTAACCCACATTCCTCTGAGAACCATTTCTTTTCTCCATTGTTTTACACAGTATGAGTCCAGACATGCGAATGACTACAAGTGCATTCATTCATACGATGGATTTTCTCAAAATCAGTAAAACATATCAATCCACAACCAATATTTTTTTTTAAATTCTCCTGGTCCAACACACACTGACTCATCTACCCATTCACCTGCATGATCTCTCCATAGAATAAAATCTTTCAATAAAGAATGAAAAAGCATGGGCAGCAAGTTACAAGGTTTGTAACTTAGGCAAACCTTTCTGCTGCAATGCATCATCTTACGCTGTACTTCTAGTATGCTAGCAGTTGCCAGATAAACCACTGCAATATTGATTGCAAAAAAGGCAGAGACAAAGAACACAGACATGCAAGTTCTAATAAGATTTTCTGTCACATTATCCTGAAATAGATCCTGTTGTGGCTCTAACCTTCAGAAATTCAATAGAATGTAGCCCAAACTAACTTAATACCATACTCTCATTTCCACCCCAGTTACTGAGGTAGTGCAAAGTTAATACAGCAGCACGGCGGGGCGTTTCGACGTAGCCTTTTGACCACCTTCCATTACAGCATGCACAAGTTCCTACAGTTCTATTCTTCACATCTAGCGCAAAGAGTCCGGTGTAGTCATGGATTATCTTTAGCAAAACCCATTCTAATCATAAATTAATCACTTCCTCACGGACTGAAAGCTATGCTTGAGTTATGATAATACAAACCATCTGTCAAGGTCAACATGGTCACTACATGATCACTGATTTATTGCATTTACAACAAGCATATTCATGACTGAAATATGATACACTGCTCAAACCCTGGGGGGGGGGATAAAAAAATAAAAACTATGGAGGACTCTCAGTAACGTTACTGCAACATGTTTGTCTTCAGTGCTTTAGTTCATATTGTGCAAATGATGATGCAAGATGGTTTACCTCATCATAATTTAATCAAACACATTCACTGACCTAATTAAAGCAATTATGATGGAAGGGCTCGGTAACGAGCAAGGTCAGAATCAGATTTGTCTCTTACTGCAGACTAGTGCACTGTGTGCATTGTATCGCACTATGATATGCAAATAATATGCGCCCACATATGTATTCGCTCAGAATATATAACCCCAAGTGAAACTGCCTTTTACAGGGACTCTGACAGCAAACTACTTGCACAAGAGAAATCCCTCTAATGAGTGGTGTAAACTTCTCTCAGTGAGGCTCTGACACGGCTCCAAACTTTACCTGCGTTAAGCGTGCCGGTGATGAATCTGAAGAGGTACCCGGCAAACTTTAGGATCTCCCTCTTGCATCTCTTCCTGCAGCTCATCGCTGAAGCTGTTGCTTGCTGTTCGTTTCTCTGTCGGCTCTGTGTCAGAAAACTTTCCACCCCCTGCAGCCGTGATCCCAGCGCGAACACTTGGCCTGCTGTGTTCGTGTACAGGAAGCGGCACGCTCATATGGCGCTGCACGACATTGCTTGTCCGTTTATAAGTATTTCCCAGAGGTGCTGAGTTCTCCTTCTTTCTCTCCTTCAGAGCTGCGCTGGTCTCTCAGCCCACCGTAGGCTCAGCTCTCGCAGCTGTCACTGCGCTTTCACACCTCGTGCTCCAAGCTCTCGCACTCTCTTTCTCTCACACACATACACACACTTTCGTAGTAGTCTGACTGCTCATGTGGCTCAGAACCATCTGTAGTGCTTTCAGCCTCCCCCTGACCACTACTGGGGAGGAGGAACCGGCACGGAGGGAGGGAGAGAGAAAGAGAGAGAGAGAGAGAGAGAGGGAGGGAGGGAGGGAGGAGCAGGAGAAGAGAGGAGAGGGATGGAGAGGAGAAGGGTGGAGGGAGAGAAAGAGTGGCACTTGGGAAAGTATCAACGCTCATGAATCAGCAATGACGGGTGATAATGGAGCTGTTCTGATAGGACACCTCGGCTTATTTGCAGTACTGAGTTGGATGAGACAAGAAGAGAGCAACTAACTCTTTAACTCAAAGGAGGACCAAAGCTCTGACTGGAGACGGCTGATCAGGCAGGATGAGAGAAATGGAGGCGTGTGCATTGACAGATGAGGCGAATAAAATCCTGCATTAAAATTAAAGCTGATTACATTTACATTTATTTGCATTGATTCAAGGAGCAGATGATTTTATTCACAGCGGCTTACAAACGAACTGAAAAAGTACACATCATACCTGTTTACAAATGTAAATAAGTAAATAGCAAAAGTGGCGAAAAACAAGAAGGCTCCCACATGAGCCAAAGAGCAGTTTAGTACAAAATATAGAACCATGAGTGAGCATCTTAGTACCAGCTTGCACAAACCGATCCGTTTTCATTTTCATCCAGGTTTCTGCGCATGGTTAGCATTCATTTTGGGTCTTTATGACGTCACGTCTCAAACAAAAAACCTAAATTCAAATGTAATCCAACCACATGCTTGTCTGAAAGTGTTTTGTCAGATTCTGTGGAACACCGATGTAGTTCAAAGTTAACCCAGTAACAAAAAAGCACATACCTAAATAGCACCCAACACACACACACACACACACACACACACACACACACACACACACACACACACACACACACACACACACACACAGGGTGAGACAATATCAGTGTTAACCTGCTTTACTAGCAGCTGATTCTTTGAGTCAGTATGTGTATGTATATTTATATAAGTCTTTAATTGGACATTATATACTGTGAAGCTGCTTTGTGGCAATATCCGTTGTTAAAAGCGCTATATAAATACAACTGAATTGAACTGAATTTGTGCCTTATGGAGTGACGTCATGTAAATGGGACAAGTCCCATTGATTACTTTGCAGGAAGGATCAAGGAATTTATGTGAGCAGCTACAGCGAGCTAGCAAAGTGAGGTAAACATGCAATGTTCATTCATTCATCTTCACCAAAACTTTTATTCTGGACAGGGTCATGGTGGGTCCAGAGCCTGGTAACTCTGCGTGAAAGGGGGGAGAATTCACCTCATATGGGATACTGGTCCATCCCCGATGTAAAGTGAGATATGAGAAAAGCCATGAGATGAGGACTGCCTGCATGAGGAGTAGTCTGGTCATCCTCATGATAGTTACACAGAGCAAACCTGTGAATTTAGCAGATGACTACAGTGTGGTCAGTGAGTTTGAGCTGGCCATCAGTTGTTACTCAAAGATTCACAATGAAGCGTTTAATCCAGTGACTTGGACGACACAAAGTTGTCTTCAGTAGCTTGAGTTGGAGGTGTAAATTCTGGGATTAAATCCTAATTTATTGTTTAAATGGATTTTCCTTACTTATTATAATTCATAAACCAATTGCTCTTTTGGAAATCTATTGGATGTGAACTGTGGCGTCACAGGAGTGCCATAAAAAAAAGAACGCATCCTTAAAATAATAAGAAATAGCAATAAAGAAAAGCATTTCTTTTCATATTCTTTTATTTGCATTGTTTTAATTATTTTATTTATGTTTTTAGGTATTCTTTATTCGATTTTTATTATTATTATTTATTTACACACACACACACCCCCACACACACATATATTTTCTCATTATTTTAACGATGTATTCGTTTTTATGGCACTCCTGTGACTTCACACTGAACTACGTGAACCTGGTAAAAGTTTCATCTGCCTACTCAATACCTTAATCCTCAAAGCAGCCCAGATCTGAGTGAGTGGAAAATAGAGGGAATGGGAAACAAGGTAGACAAGAGGAAAAAGAGCAAGAGAGGATAATAATCCAAAGCATGTCAGGAAAAAAAACAGACATGCATCCATTTATCCATAGGATTCAAGAATATAAAAGATCAAAACACCTTAGGGTCAAACCTGATAATGATGGACAGTCTGGAGCATTTCATATTTTACATCACCCAGTGCTGCATCATCTTCATCACTAATCATCACGACTTCAATTATCATCAGCCTTTCTCTCCATGAGTGCTGTCATTAAGTTCAATTACATCAACCCCGCAGACACTTTCTGAACTCTGATATGACAAAACCTCAGCCTTCTGCACTGATTATTACATTAATGTGTTTCTATTCAAATACGAGTGGACACTCCCGCTCATCGTGGCACAGCTACACAGAGAAATCACTCAGCTATGAAATGAGATGCTTTGTGCCCTATGTAAAGGAATCCTGAATCCTGCGGGTTATTACTGATAGAGAAAAGCCTGTTTCAAAAGGAGCTCTCAAAATAGAGCTTTTTCCATGAGGATTTAGATCCCGGCCAGATTCTTTGGTGCAACCAATTTTCCTGAAAGAAAAAAAAAAAGTTTTCTTTACCATATAAACACACAGACTATCAGTTCTCAGGCCGGCTGAACAGTTCACCAGATCAGTGTTTGACACTCCAGAGTCTGTTTTATTTTCATATAAATTCAAAGTGACAAACACATCATCGAAGCCTTTATTCTCATGTAGCGAAAGCATCAGAAATTATGCTGATTCAGGTCGACGGCGCAAACAATAAACACAATTCACGCGCACAATTCTGTCAGTCAAAAGACAAAGAACGCTAACGTCAGTGTGATGAACAGAAACAGAATTGGGCCCTCTGAATTCAATCTATCCGAACCTATACCCTGTCTCCAAAAAAACAGAGTAATGATAAAATATAAACCATAACGATTCAGATAGCACATAACAAAAGAAGAAACTAGCTCACAGTCTCTAGATGTGTTCTGATTCCTAGTGTGTGTAGGAACACTCACAGAAGCTATAATGACAGCACGACATAATATTTCATTAACCTTTAAAGCCCGGAGAATGCAATTTGCAGGCATCTTGAAATTTCACAGCTCAGCATGGAAGTCAAGCATTTATGAGATGCACATTTTGAAACAAAAAAGGCCTTCCCCCTTTCCCACCGGCCTGGCAACAAAGCGTGACGCAGCAGCAGAAAATAAAGAGCTTCGTAAAGGAGACGGAAATATTAAGCACCATCGTCAAAACGCATTCTGCATAATTTCTATTATCTTTTACGCAAAGGTTTCCTATTCAATTCAATTCAGTTTTATTTGTATAGCGCTTTTAACAACAGACATTGTCGCAAAGCAGCTTTACAATACATAAT
>JAQMCW010000001.1:11701438-11720584 GCA_030068335.1 Chrysichthys cranchii
GAACCCGGGGCTCGAACCCAGGACCTTCTCGCTGTGAGGCGACAGTGCTAACCACTCAGCCACCGTGCCGCCCTGGAGGGGGTTAAGTTTGTCAAAATTTCATCAAAACAAATTGGAAATATTTTATTTACTTTCTAATGTTGCCCGGGGTATGTTCCCACAAAGTCACACTGGGTAAGGAATCAGTTTAACAAATGCATTTCGGTTAAGATAAATGCAAAGGAGAAGCTTGGAGTTTCAGAAATTTATACAGCCAAAAAAAAACCCCCAAAAAAACCCAAACCAAACCAAAACAAAAAAAAACCACAACAACCATCCTTAAATATTCAAGTTATGCTTTATACTTGTTGTATGCATGCACACCACCACATCCAAAAGTATTGGAACAACAGGGTCAATTCAGAACATTTTTTTTTTTTTTGCTGTGCACTGAAGACATTTGGGTACAAGATCAAAAGAAGTATATGAGAAGAGAGATCAGAGTTTCAGCTTTTACTCCCTGGTATTTACATCTAGACATGTTAAACAACGTAGAACATAGCATATTTTGTTTTTCAGGTGAGCTAAAATATTGGAACATGAGAAGTGAGCAGCGTTTCTTGTTACCCAGGTGTGTCGTATAAGACTGAATGTTTAAACATTACGTAGCCCTGGATATCTTCTTTCAGCTTAAGCTTTGGCTTTCACCTCTGAAGATGGCACTTAGGGGTGGATCAACATGAAGACATGAATTTAACAGGCCTTGTTGTTCCAATACTTTAAGAGGTGACTGTGTAATATAACGCTAGAGCTCCCAGACAGAGTAAACGGACAATGTCCACAAATCTCATACAAGCACTCAGTTAATAAATACAGCAAATCATTCATTAAGCATGGTGTTAATGACATCAAGTGAGATATAATATTTACTTACAGTCTTTTCAGTGCAGTTAGTCCGAGGAAGGCTCCAGGCTCAATGCGGGTGATGACGTTATTCTTTATGTCCCTGAAAAAGTGCAGGAAAGCAGGCAGGAAAATAAATATTACTATTTTTTTTCTATTTGACAGTTTACAAACAGTTAATTTAGTAATAATTATGCAACTATCACAGAGGACATTAAAAACACCAACCAGATGTTTATGAATAGTTCATAAAAGTTCCAGATGCTTATAATGGTTCATCATGCATAAACTAATATATTTTTGCACAAGTCATCTGCGTCACCAACAACAAAAAACTTCATATTTATGACACAGCTAGGAGTATTAAAACCGATAAAATGGACATGCTAGTACCTAATGTATGCCTCACATTATGCACTGGAGGTCTGCAAACAGTTTGTCCACTGTATTTGAAGTCAAGAAGGTGTTTAAAGAAAAAAAAAAAAAAAAGAAGCCCGACACCTTTTCACAGCTGTTGCTGACACTGTGGCATCAAGAGATGTGTGGGTACCAGAAAGGAGCCAGTTCAATGCATATATATATATAGGCAAAAAGCCGCATGAATAAGAATGAAATCACATGACCTTCTGGGTGATGCCACTTTAAGATCCAAAACTTGTCACATACCCGAGCTCAGTCGTACAATGCAATAGAAAAATGCGGCAGTATAAAATCCAAAGATAAACAATAAAATAAAATAATGTCAATTAATAATAATAATAATAATAATAATAATAATAATAATAATAATAATAATAATAATAATATTCTAGGCATGTGACTTTGCTAGGACCTTGACCCTGGTTGGATCAATTCCAAAATATAGCTTGTTCATCTGCAGGTCACAGTGATAAATTCATACACATCCTACAACCATTTAAACCACCCATTTCTGAGATACTGCCATGAGAATAATGAGAAATTCAGACAGCCAAACAAGAGACTGGATGGATGGATGGAGGGAGGGAGGGATGGAGGGAGGGATATAATCTGACTATGAAATGCATAGAGAAAATAAGATGTGATACACAGGAACAAGACAACAATATGTACTTTTACAGACCGCTGTACAGCCAAACAAGCAGCAGCGCGGCAATACACAATACGTGACGCCACACTCGAGCCCTCAGAGTTTACAGGGCAGTGATGTGGAGCTTACAGACCACACCTGCTCTAGTCAGCCAACAGCTAGTCCTGTTCAAAAGCTTCAACACACACATACCGCCATCTCAATAGCTCAAAGGCCCAAAACCTTTTGAAGTCCTCACACTATGGTTAGAGATGAGGACAGAGGGAAGGCCGGGTTGTTCACATGAATGGTTTTGATGTGCCGGGGAAAACATGATGAAGGAAGAGGTGAGCACGTTGTGGAAAGATGAGAGGAATGGAATGCTTCAGTTTCTGAAGAATACTTTTAACATATAGTACAAGTATGTCTAGCTGACCAAAAAATGCACACAGACATCTGAGCAAATCAGGGCTGCAGACCAAGCTGGTTATTTCTGTTTTGTTCCCACCCCCCAGACCATGTATCTCTTTCACCCATTACCAGTTATCTCCATTTTTGAGAAAAGTATCCTTAAAAAACCCTCAAACATTCTTGATGTCTGATCTAATTGCACTTTTCATGGCTTTTACCAGAAACTGGATTTGAGCCAGTGTTTGGCTCCTGCTCAAGATTTCTACCATGACGCATTTTGTTGCTGATTGGTTACACCTACCATGTGACACACATACCATGTGACATATACTTAAACACTAAAGGAAAAAACAAAAATATATCAGCACAAATGGCACTACCAAACCACTGATATGTACCAACCAACACAACATCAACGGTGTGTTTATTACACAAAAAGTAATGCATTAACATTCCATCCTAAATAACACCCTTTCATTGTTGCTCTTTGTCATTTTCATTAAAGCAGTTCAGTTATAACAACAACAAAAAAAATCACTATAATTTTGGCATTTCAGATTTAGTAGCACATACCATGGGCAGCCCTGTGGCGCAACAGTTCGATCCTGAGCTCTGGTTAGTGTACTTGCAGAGTTTTGCAAAATGCTCCCATGCTCACCCGGGTTACATTCATCTTCAGGTTATTCGAAATTGACCCTAAGAAATTTATAGCACGTGTACTGACCTCCGTCAACAACTGTCAACTCATCCAAGATGTGCAAATCTACCACAACCACCTTATATATCTGGATACATTTCCAATAAAGTCATCATATTTCTACATTGACTATGTTGTGTCAGTATTTAGCATTCTTCTTTGGCCCATGCTCCACACTGCCACCAAGTTACATGGAAATCAGTTCTGTAGGTTTTGGACCATCCTGTTTATATACAGACAAACAAGCCACACTGAACACATTGCATCCCCCCCGCACCCCAAATTGGTGGAGGTAATAAATTTACCATCTTTACCAACAGGGGCCAATAATTATGGAGCATATTCTTAGAGGCAGTGAGGATGATATCACTTTGAAATCACTGGTAGGAAAGGACTCCTCCTTCTGGCAGTTAGCAAGATGAGCTTTCAAACAAACAAACAAACAAACAAAAAACCTCCAATCTTTCCACACCACACTATGGTGCCGTCCAGCACATGAAGCAGATGGAGAATGTCTGCTTAGTTTTAACTTATTAAATGACAGGGAGGAAAGTGAAATAGTACAGACCAGAAAGCATCCTGCTTGCGGTATTTATCATTAAAGTAAAAATTACTGGGACTGTTAAAGACAAATTGGTTCCTCCTTCATTGTACTAATGCATTCCACATTTCTTTTATGCGGAAAGAGCTAAGCACACTGAATACTTGGAAACCTATTCATCAGGACTGTTAAAACAAATAAACGAGGACGGAGTTCTTATTTCACATACGGAAAGTTGGTCTTGGTCTTTCTTTCAACAGACCAGCTATGAAGGTTCCTTAAATTCTCCAACAACATTGTGCAAAGCTTGCCTCTCTGGAGTAGAAAGAAAAACAGAGACTCCAGTGGTTCACTGCACCAAGTTTCTTTACACACGAATAACGAAAATAAGCTCTCTGCCCAAGCAAATAGGAACGATTTTCTAAAGTCTGTTACAAAATCATTTCCCATGCTGGAAAGTTTCTATTATGATCAAACTAGAAAATGTTTTGCACATAAGCATGGCCACATTGAAATCAACTTGGTGCTGTTTCTCCAAGAAGGACAGTCAGAAGCTTTAAGTGGCCCCCGTAAAACTAGAAGTGTGGGTGTGCATTTTAGCAACAACAGCAACAATATGGAGTGCCACAGTCAAGCTACAATTTCATGGCTGGGAGTTTAAGGTGAAAGGTGGGCTTTTATTGATTCTCCCATGCCTGTCACTCTCAGAGCAGAGAACAGCTGCAACGTCAATGAGCTTTGCTGGGGCGTGAGCTGGAGACTGCAACGAGGCTTTATTTGCCATGAAAAGGAATGGTAACTCAGGACTCACTCCTTCTTTCCAGCACACAAAAGCTGCCAGAGGCACAGCGTTTCGGGGAGGGGGGGAATCAATCTGTGACACCTCAAGCCCCTGCTAGTCTCGTTAGCATAAGAAAAGCGGCGTGTCGCACACTGTTGAGGCAAAGGAAGGCCTGAATTATACCTCTGAGAATCTACGAATGTGCTTGCTTTGTGCAAAGGCATTCACACAGGTGTATGCGCACACAATGTTAAAATGTGCGTATTTACCAAAGCAGGATATACTGAAAACTTCAACAGAATGCACGGTGACTGCATTCTTATGTCTTCAAACTAGTCAACTTCATAGTGTGCTTTTATCCATGAGATATTTTGCTCCATTTCAGATTTGGGACGAGGTCCAAAGCGAAAGCTAGCACAATATTTGCTTGGGAAGTGCAGATTTTAGGCTGTGAATTGGTGTTATGCTGATTGACCATGCATGCAAACACGGGACATACAGTTCATAACCAAGATTCACCTCTGCTTCAGTGCATAATCTCACTTCGAGACTGCAGACTTAACTCAAGTCACTTTACAGTTCAGCGCTTTCAAGCTTAAAAAATAAACAAAAAACAAAAACAATAAACAAAAAAGGATACCTCCATAAAAAGAATATACAGTGGAACCTCTGGTCATGAACATAATTCGTTACGAGACTCTGTTCGTGACCCGAATCAATTTTTCCCATTGAAATTAATGGAAATACAAGTAATGTGTTTCAGCCCTCAAAAACATGTTTTTAAATTGTATTATGGGTTCATGTTTGGAACTAAAACAGAATAAAATTAAAATAGCCTTAATTATAGAAAAATCAAACTAAATGAAATTAACAGATGATTTTAATGCATGTTACCTTTGCGGTGGATACGTAGTTGCTGGTGTAGGTGGACGGTGGCGGAGGGATATGGTGGCACTTCTCATGTTTTGCGATTATTTATTTATTTATTTCAACTGTTATATATACGCTTAGGCTTCTTACTCTCACTACCATTTCCACTTTCTTGGGACCCATAATGAAGGCTTACAGAGCAAAAATGCTTGGAAACACAACGAAAAATGCTGTGAACAAGTTGGAACAATCCTTAATTATATAAAAACCTACTGTAAACAACCAAGAAAACTAACCTTGCATGAGTCGACTTCTGGCGTTAAGGAAGTGAGGAGGAAGATGGGCGGGGAGGAGGTTACTGTACAGCGAATGAACGCACGTCTGACCGATTAAAGGGACACATGTGTCTTTGTTAAGTGCACAATGCGCAAACAGAAAATGGGAAAACATTGGCGCGTATGAAGTGGAAGAGGAAAATGGCCGGGGCTATGTTTGTTCAGCACCCGATTATGTGGTCGGGCCCAGATGCAAAATTTTGACGGATTTTGTGGTCGGGAACCGATTTGTTCGTCTGCGGAGGCGTTTGTGACCAGAGGTTACACTGTACTTTTTTTGCAACAAGCAAGCCAGCTAACATTAAGCAACCATGAATTTAGGATGTCTTTCCTTTCTCAGAACACTGAACTGCATGATCGAGATTTAACTTATGAATGTGTCTATGTTACATGATCTATGTTGAAAGGAAATACAAACTATACAATTTTAAGCAAAAACTAAATGAATTTCTTAACTTATGAGCAGCCATACTGAAATATGTCTCCTGGACTCAGGGGGCATGAAAAGTCCGGCCCAACTTTCAGAGTAAGAAAAGTTGACGAGGTGTTTTTGTTTCTGATGGAGTTTTAGATGGAGTTTTCAAAAAAATTTCAAGTTTCCAGCTTTACACAAAAGCAACATGAGTGCCAAAGAACTTCTGGTGAAATCTTAAAGATATTCCTGTGCACGTCCCAGGACTCCTATTCACAGTAAGAGGAAATCACAATGCTTATACTAAATATCAATCAATCAACATGCTTACACTGTTTTAAAATGGTAACAAAAGAAACAAAGGGATTCCCTTTAGAGTCTGGTTTACTCAAAGCGGTAAAGCTGCTGTGCCTTGCTAAAAGAGCTATAAGAAATTGAAGTGAATTGAATTACATCATCAGATGGGATTAAAAAATACGTAAAATTTGGACGCTAGTGTTTTAGGCCAGCAGCCAACCCGAAACTGGATACACGGACACTACGCCAGACTCTGGCAGCCTCCCACAAACCCCTTCTGTGCATCCTTATACAAACAGCTTTATGTGCCCCGAGATGAATGAACGGATGAATAGAAAGAACAAAACGCCAAGAGGAAAAGACATTCATAGACTGGCTGGCTAACAGACTTAACCAGAGCCTAGCTCATTTCCCCAGGCTTCCAGGGCAGAGGAGGATGGATGTGTTTATACTTTTAATGGGCTCTGAAAGTCATTTGTTTATCTTACGCTCACGATCTGTGCATTTTCATCGGCTTTAGAACAGGAAAAAGAGCAGATAACAGAGACGTATACATGTACATTTCTAATCCCAGGCCCAGAGTTTTCAAGAAACAGTTCTGCGCCTGGAACACGCCAAGTTTATAAAGGGAACCGTCAGAATTCGCAGACCTGTGGACTGTATTGGCAGCAAATTAATCTCAATCAGCCTTCAAAGTATGTTTCATGCAAGCCAATGCTTTTCAGATGCCCATCCAAACAAACTAAACTCACACTCAGTCTTAAGAACCAGCAGAAATGCCTTTGAAAATAGCGAAATTTCTCAGCATGCCTTTAAGGGCATGGAAGGGTCAAAGGGAGAAGAGAAAGGACTAGGCATGCCAGTGTTGTCCAAGCGCTGCCAGAAAAATAGCCCAGAAAGGCCCCCTTTCCTACTCTCTTTTTCTTCTTCTCACCCAGGATCCCTATAATGACAGAAGATATGCCCTTGGAATTCCAGTCAGATTGTGTCATGTTATTCCAGCCCTCAATGAAACATGCAGGCTGCTAATGGGCTGGGTATTTTTTCCTGCACAAAGCCACTTTCAAGCAATAAATCATCCTAAGAGCCAAAAAGCTGCACACATACACAGGTCTCTTGTACTTTGGGAGGAATGCAAGCACAGAGATTTCTAAACCCATAAGAAGTAAAACTGTGCTTTATGGTGGTTTGTAAAAGAATAAAAAGTGCCAAAGTCCTAAAAAAAAAAAAAAAAACTCAACAACTTATTTTTTTAACCAACATGTTTATAGTATAAACAAGGTCAGACAATAGTGCTCCCTGCGGGCAGTGTCTAAAATTAACCGTCCATCCCCCCCACCCCCCACCCGTCCCCCCCATGACAGGCACTTAAAGATTCCTCCACTTTACTGAAGTCCTTCCTCTGGCAGCAGACAGTCGAATACAGGAAGTTTCCTCTGCACATGATACTCAGTGAGCCTGCACAAGCCTGCAGCCATTTTCTTTAAAACAAGCAGTGTGTTTTGTTTGTTTGGGATATTTTCTTCGGTTACTTTTTGCACAATTATCAACCTCGGCTAATAACAGAGTAAAGGAAATCAAACTCAACTTACAGCCTCTCGAGCATGGACAGACCGACGAAGGAGCCATTCAGGAGTTCTCGGATTTTATTGGCGCTTAAGATCCTGTAAAGAAAAACAAACACAGAATTAATGCATGTGGAAGACAACGTGTAAACATCAGGTTACTTCACTAACGTAATTTTAAACCCACATTTATATGCAGGAAGTACGGGAAGCGTGCAGTTTTCAACGTTTTGAATGCATCGTTCAATCTATTGCAAGGAGAGCACAGAAAATCCACATAAGGTTATAGTAGTATCAGACTCCAAGCAGCACACTTGAAAGATTGAATTTGCAAAATCAAGCCTAAGTATGGTGAGTATTTTCCACAAATACCATGCACATGGTGCTTGAGCAAGCAACTAAATATTTACAAAATCAGTGATTTTCCACTAGAAAATAACACTTTCATCATTTAGCTATTGTGGGGTGAAATGTACTCTTTAAACGTTTGAGAATATGTGGCACAATCTCCTTCAAGCACTAGAAATCCTCTGCTGCATACTAAACTGTTCGAGTGCAATTACTAGATCAGCATATTATAAGAAAGTACCATATAAGAAGCAACATAGCCTGAAGGAAAGTCTTTCTCGGTCAAAGCCTTCCCAGTCAGAGTTACAGGATGTAAAGCGGTTCACACACTCACCCTTTACTCACACAGACATACTTTTATTACGGGGTGCTGAGGGCTGGTTTTATTACAGGCTAGCGCAGGATTTAATCCCCTACCCCACCCCACCTCCATTCCAAGTCCTTATAAGAGCTGAGAGCGTTAAGAGATCCTGTGCGCTTCCCATCTCACGACAGCAGACATTAGCATTTCAAACGCTGCATGTGCATAGTGCAAGATATAGGATACACAATCACATCTCATCTCAGGACATAAGCTGCACGCTGTCTGGTGCAAAATAGTTTCGGGGGGGGGGGGGGCTACTGTTGCTGCCTCACATGCAGCAGGATTAAAATAAATACAGCATGAAAATGAGATGAAACAAAAAAGAACCATCATTACTGAGAAACTAAAGATGAGGTTTGGCAGATAATGACCAAAATGGCTCCTGTGAAGCAAAAACTTTGAAATGCAAATCTAACTATCCAAAGTTAATATTGAACTGAGTATGCACATTTATCGAGCTTCAGGCAATGCTTTTTTGGATCAAAATTGCAATTAATACAGCTATCTGGGCAGCCAAAAAAACATGAAGTTTGAGGCAACACTGGTGGCAAGTCTGCTTTTTTCCCCCTCCTCAAAGTCGAGCAACACACCACTTACTGCATGGCGGGGGAAAACACTGCAAAGCCCAATAAACCTACACTGTTTTTTTAAATGACTGGAATAATGTAGGGGTTTGTACATAGATAGCCCACAAGGCAAGCAAAAGTTTAAATGCCCTGCCCAGTCCCATGTTTTATCTCCCCCAGAACTTCACAAGGCTAAAAGGTGGCAGCTAACCTAGATATAAACATATGGCAAACTAGTTTGGTACTTGGGAGCTAAGGAAAACAAGAGAACATGCTTCTTCCAAGATGTGTGAAGCCACTCAACCACATGTAATCCCATTCCTCCCACCCAGAGAGCACAGCCAATGCCCATGTGTTTCTGATTCTGAAATGGCTTTCTGTCATCTATGCACGGTAAAAACTGTCAAACAGGTTGTGCCTTAACTAATGTGTATAGTACAGCACGCTTCAGGTGGTCATGCTATGCCCACCACAATGTAAGTTATGATTACACGTCTATACAACTTCTTCGTCAGGGTTCCGGTGGAGCTGGAACCAATCACTACTGACTTTGGTCAAGAGGCGGAGTTCCTCCACAGCGAGTTGCCAATCTATCGCAGGGCTAACATGAAGACAAACAGTCATTTATATTCACATTCACATCTATGGGCAATTTAGGAGCCTAAAACTGCATGCCTTTGGAAGGAAACCAGAGCACCTGGAGGAGACCCACAAAGACACTGGAAGTGTAGCCGGTTTGAACCCAGAACCTTCTTGTTGTGAGGCAACAGTGCTAACCACTGCACCACTCATATTTCAATTCACATAAGTGAAAACCTGTTTTGCAAAACTTGAATAAATAGTTAATAATAATAATAATAATAATAATAATAATAATAACAATAATAATAACAATAATAATAATAATAATAATAATAATAATTTCTCTTCTAAAAGTGACTAAGAATAACGTTTTTAGAGTTTGTACAGAGTGGAATGAAAACGTTACGCAGCGTTAATGTTTTATTAGTGCTTAAATGTTTATTTAATGCTTAAATAGACCAATAGTCTCAGTCTTGAGGAGAATTCCAAACAGCGTTGCTATCTTTGCAAACAATTTCAGCACTGTATTTAGTATTGCCAGATTTGTCATCAGGATTATAAAGCGACTTCAGACGGAAATAAGGCAACGTGTAAAAGTTTCATTTCACGGCTGGTTTGCGGAGACCTGGGCCAGATTTTAAAAGACCATTTGCATTGGAGACGGTGCAAGCAATCTGCCAAACGCTGATCCCATTGCAGAGAAGTCATTACCCAATCTGTACCGCTCACCCCAACTCCTCAAACGTTCAGACAACACAATCTATTCCTTAAGTCGGGAGTGTGGAGGAGAGGACTCAAGTTGAGTCCTTGTATCACCCTTGAGAGTTTACTTCTAACACACCTGGCTCTAACATTCAGGTTCACCTAAAAGCACTGATTGTCAGAGAATAGTCGTGTTACATTAGGGTGGGAACTAAACACTGCGTGGATTGGGATCCCAAGAATTTGACTTTAGCACTCCTGCCTTAAGTCTTTGTGAGCCTGCTTTAAGAATGGGTAAAGACAAGAATATAAGCCCTGAAGAGCAGGCTTAAATGTCTAGAGAACGGAGAGACTAATGGAGAGGCAGAGATAATGAAGTGCAGGAGAGGGTGACTGACTACAGACCACACTTGTGGCCTCTCTTGAGAAGTCCTGACAATTAGCATGTAAATGATCATCTGCTCTGGTGCCCGAGGGCCTCACACTTCCAGAGACATGGATCCTCTTTATTTTTATTACCTTGATATTTTAAAGAGATTTGGTATCTTGTTACAGCGAAGCCAGTTTAAGGAATGCAACCAAACATACCAAGCAACCACCTGAAAGAAATACTAAACAGGCTGTACACACGTTGCAAATCATAGCAAAAGAATGTTGGGTTAACAGGAAATTTAATTCATGTATTATGCATATATATTACATGTGTATCAACTTAACCGTGTTAAAAGACTTATGAGACTGAAACATTGGTTGAGCTGATAAAAAATGAAAAACAAAAACCAACAACATCTGACAGCATTGTATCAAAGCTTTAAAAAGAGGCTCTTCAAGCTTTCTGGAGGCCCAGGAAATGAGACATATCAGCCAGCCAAGACTTGTTCGTGTTACAGACGTTTATCCGAGACAAAACAAACCCACTTATGTTGTCCCAGCGTTTACTAAAAACATCTAGCTAAAAGACATCAGAGGACTGGCGAGACAGAGTGAGAACACATTGATACTTGCATGTACACGGCATCCTAATGACACTTGACTGACGTCTCTGGCAAACTCCAAGACGTCCCTGGCTAGACTCGTTAAACTTGCTCGCATGCCCTTCTCAAAAAGATGGGACTGGAAGGTAAAATGATTAGAGGCAAACCTTTGCTGTAGATCAAGCAAGTGGGTTAAAGCCCATGTAATGGATATGATGAGCTTTGGTACTGAAACATGCATTAGTAGGTATAGCAGTGTATCCGAAACACAAGCACTTTAAGCCAAGAGCTGTTATCAATAATCGAAAAATCTTGCTTGGATTCATTACGTTCTCCATTTCTCATTATATGATGAAGCTCCTTTAACGACAGACCTCTGATAAAAGACAATGCCTATGCTATGCTTATGTCGTCAATCAGGGAGATCAAGGCTCATTGGGGTCACAAACATGAACAAAATGAGCTTGAGGTAATAAGCGTATTGATTCCTGTCCATCAGCATGTTTTGTTTGTTTCATCAGTACCATTGTTGCATTTGTAGCTGTCCAGGATGTTTTGTGTAATCCTAAATCATCCTCCTAGACGCGCATTGCAAAAGCGCTCACAGTCTGACAGGACAGCCGAATATTGGTAACGATGCCAAGATTGGTCGAGCCCTGTCTTTGGACGCAATGACACCAAACCGGCTGCCTATGACCAGTCTTAAAAAGCATAATGTGATGTAATGTGATCTCAACCCATGACACAAAGCTTCCTTTTACTATGCATGAATTTTTGTCTCCAACAGCAAATCCAGGCTGAGGAACTCGCAGTGTAAAACCGGGCTTAGCAAGCACCACAGCCAAATTATACAAAACAATTTCCAGTCAAATGGTATTGAGAAAAATAATCAAATCATATTCATACACGATTACATGGAAGCTGGAAAGTACTATCGTGCCTCAGTATTTCAATGTCAGTGTCAAATATGGTGATCTCCGAGAGTGCTTAGAAAAGTGCTATTCAATAGTGAATACTGCTCACTGACCATCACTCAGCTTTCAACATGCACACACAGCAGAGCTCATACAGCCATCTATTGTTCAGTCCAAACTGAATAAACTAGTGGCATGCTGGAAGTCTAAACAAGGAGACTCCTCCTCAACGGGAAGCTCCCAAATGTCCATTAAAAGTTGTTTACACTCCAACTGGCTACCGACGTTAACATTACATCCCACATGGTGCACATAACATCAAAAAACTTAAGGCCATCTTTTTATATGATAAATGTTAGCATTTCTACCATCCCATCTCTTCTACCCCATCTGTAGAAGAAATCAAACTTAGATAACTCCGTTATCCAAATATATTACACTGATATGGACATTTTAAAAGACAACATGGTTATCAATGGAGATTTGCATAATCTCCACGAATTACCTAGTACAAAGTAAGAACCCAAACCAAACCCATCAGTATTCAAGAAGTAAAGAAAAGCAGTTGCAGCAGTGCATGTTTTTCTGGCCGCAAACACTCGAAAATGATCCCAAGTTCACCTTTTCATGAGACAGCTGCTACACAAATCAAACCAAGCAAGTAAAGTATTCTACCACCTGAAGAAATACCTACTTGACACGAAAGCACATAGGATCAGAAATCGTTCAGTCTCTTAAAAGAAAAGAGAATAACTATGCCAGATGGAGAAAATATTTGCATTATAATACGACAGAGACAAAGGGGCATTTTTGTTGCCCTTGGACTGGCTGATTAGTGTTCCCATGGACCAAGCGGATCTGGTCTCGCTGCGAACCACAATAATTAATAGGACTCGGCTGGACGCTCAAACTGAAGTGGTGTTTCCTGCAGTGAGAGGAAACCTCACGTCCCACAGTGCTTTGCTACACGTGCCAGGTGTGCGTCCGCCAGAGAGAGAAAAAAATGGCGAGCTGCTCAGGAAGAGTTATTATGCTTGTACTGAACAGCAAGCACAGGTGTGTGTGCACACGCATTCACACACCCAGGAAGTACCATTGTCATCTGGTTATACAGCCCAAAACAGGGATAAAAATCTTTTTAAAGTATCTGCGACCACATTTTACAGGAATAATAGATGCACTGAAAAAAAATGTACAGTTCATGATGTGCACAAAAACAATAGAGGAATTACTCTTTTATTATGCCTCATGTGAGAAGCCTGAAAAATATCTTGCTTACGGCGACTTCTCGAAATCACTTCCCAAGAACAAGTATACCTTCCCCTATTTAATTGCTGTGGAGGGCAGAGGAAACCTGATGAGCTCATATTGTGTGTGTCTGTGTGAGTAGGATTCAGTCCAGATCAGTGGTAATACGGGAGCGGAGACGTCAGTGCAACAACTATCAGCTCGACCACAAATGAACATATACAGCATAGTTTGATGGGTATGTGCATGTGAAGCACTTCACACTTAACTAAATCATTTGGACCGAGATGGACAGTCCCATGCCCCAGGCCCATGAAACACTGCAAGCTAACTATGAACATGGATGAATCACTGAATGACTGAAATGTGCAAATGTCCCATAGAGAGGCCAAGAAATGTATACTGGTTGAGGTGTAAATGTCCTTCTTGGTTTATTTTAGCTGGTTTTCACTCTGTACTCGGTGCCCTCCGTCAGCCATGAACGCCATCCCGTGCTTCATTTCTTCTGTATATTTGTAAACATCCTTTCATTATCTATACCACTTATCTATCAGGAAACTGGGCAGGTCTCCGAGCTATCACAGGCCTAATACAGAGACAAACAATCTTTCACTCTCACATTCACACCAATGGTGTGAGTTTAGAGTAGCTAGCTGGCCTAATCTGCATGTCTTTGGGCTGCAGGAGGAAACCAGATCACCTGGAAGAGACAAACACAGGCACAAGGAGAACATGAACAGAACTCCACACAGAAAGGTCCCAGTTGCCCAGCAGCTTCAAACGCAGAACCTTCCTGCTTGGAGACAACAGTGCCAGCCACTGCAACACCGTACCGTCAACACGCAAACGTGGTTTGAATTATTTTATAATTATTAAATAATTTTATACATGAACATTACGCATACAGAATGTGTAACAGGTTAGTGTGCGTCATAATACCCACTCCTCTAAATGCACCAAAATGTAAATCCATGTTTCATTACAGCACTGCAGATTAAGGATGCATCTATACCAGGGTGATTCAATCTAAGCACAAGTACACATCAATGCTAATACCAGTACTAAAAGACTGTCCCTTGTTGAAAAGGCCAATAGGGCTTGATTGTTAAAAAGAATATACAGTGGTACGTTGACTTACGAGTGCCCCAAGTAACGACACTTTTTTAGATACGAGGTTGATGTTGGGCTATTTTTTGCTTTGTGATACGACATTGGTGATTTCATCATGTTTCATGCGGCCCGCCGCCATTACGCTTTCCCGTGTCCCCGTCTGCCCCAAGCCGACCTACAGATCACGTGTCGAGCTCGCTGAGCAAGCATCACCGCAGCATTTCTCCCTTCGCTCAGTGTTCTTTGTGCCGTTTTGGAACTTTATTCGAAATGTACCCTGTATTTTCATCATGGATCCTAAGAAAGTGAATAGCAAGGCTGGTGCTGAGAAGAAGAAGAGGCCACTTACCTTAGATATAAAGTGGGAAATCATTGAAAAACACGCTCAAGGTGTTGTGCAGAGTAAGGGTGGAGTAATTCTACCATTAAGTTAAGTTTAGCGCTAAAGTGTACCATAAGTTTAGTGATACGTAAAGTGTAGAATAAATTTAGTAATGTTCTGTAAGCGCATAGCAAGTGTTCAGTTGGCGATAGAGGGCGACGTACATAATGTAAACAAACCTCCGACAATCTCTTCCTCCTCCCACTACCAACGTCCGTCCTACACCTCACGGCTCCGCCGCCATCATCGCGTCTTGTGATCCTCAAGGCAAAGTACACTTAATAAAACCAGTTTATTTCTTTACATTCACTTTTATTATTGTTTTATACATTATTTGTTATTTATATAGTACATTTCTCTTATTTAAAAACACGTAACAAAAGAAATCGGTGTGTTTTGTCGGGGGTTTGGAACGAATTATTAGTAATTCCATTCATTTTAATGGGGAAATTCGATTTGTCTTACGACACTTTTAACATATAACCTTGCTCCAGGAACGAATTAATGTTGTATGACAAGGTACCACTGTACTGAGTAAGAGTTAGTTGTTCTGTTGCGACACGCTGCTAGCCAGTAGCCATGAACACCGTTTTATATTTAATACTTTTCATCAGGTTATTTTTATTGTACAAAAATGCTGTAGCTCCTCATTGCGATATTTTATTAATACCAGACTGAAGCAGAGAGGAAAAGGTGCGCGTATGGGGACGCATGCTGTATTAGTTGGACGTTTAAAGCATTTCGCCAGTAATTACTACAAGATTTGACAGATTCAGCACACTGTAATATTTCAGTTCACAAGTCGCTGGTTGCTTTAACTTTCTCACATCAAATCTTATAGTTCCGACTTGCTTCTTAACGTTGCATTTAGAAGGCTAGTATCTTATCATATTGTCTCATGTATAGTTGCTCATTTAAAATTGCAAATTAGATTTATTGGCAAAATTTTAAAAGCTTTATTTATTTACTGGCAAAACTTTCAGTCGTTTGCAATAAACAAATCAAAGTAGAACAATTTACATAGCTCAAGTCAACTAATATTACAAGTGGTTTCTCCACGGTCTTCACAAAATGCCAATTTTACTGACTACTTTCATGATTATTCAACCTCTTCATGACAAGTGTCTTTTACTCTTTTACTATTATGACCTGCTGCAAACGTGACACATTGCCAGACACCATCTTTTGGCAGCATTTGCAGGGACTCTTAGTCCATTCCTTATGGACAATGGCCTCCAGCTCACTAATATTCTTTGGTTTGTGTGCTGCAACTGCCTTCTTCAAATCTCACCAGGGACTTTCTATGGCGTTCAAGTCAGCCAACTATGTTGGCCACTCTAGAGAGTCTCCCAGCACTTCTGAAACCAAGCCTTGGAGGACTTTGAGATATGCTCAGGACATTCACCGTCTTGTTGGAATGTCCAGTGAAGCCCAAGCTTCAGCTGAACCTAATTTGCAATGACACTTGAATAATTTTAGGCGCATTTATACGTGATATAAGAGCCTTGTGTAATATAAGCATTATTTCATGACAAAAAGTCAATTTTGTTCTGCAGTATTTTGAACGTATTGTTCGATGCACAGAAGTTAAGAAGCCTCATACTGAACAAAGCCTTACGACACACATCATTACAGCTCTATGTGCAACAATGCCGCACAGCACTTGGATGGAAGTAGCAGCATGGTTTGGCAACAGAACAAAATTGTTCCTCAGTATGTCAAACCCAGCAGAGCTAAAGTTTACAAAACTCTTGGCTCAGAGAAATAAACACTGCTTTATTAAGCACTAAAAGAATATCAAGAATATGAAGTACAGCATTTTCCCAGAGAAACAGATTTGACTTGCCGTTAAACAAAGTCCTCAAGCCAAAAGCGAAGAGCTAATTGCAAGATAATAGTTCAGTAGATTCATACATTTAGGCCTATCTCCTGGCAAATGAGACTGATTATTCAAACATCTACAGTATATAAACCGCCTGGATACATTTCATGCAAATTAATCAAGCAAATCAGCCAGAACGGCAAATACTCAAATATTATACAAGTGCGCCGTACAAACACTTTACCACAGAGATTCTTCGCACTATTGCGAATGATACACTGGTAATGCTCAAATGGCAGACTAGTAGATACATCATTTCATTTGATTATTTTGGGTAGAAGAGCACACAGATAGAGAACAGGCCTGGGTATACCTACTACACACAGCTGACACACATAACAGCTCACATCTGCCCAGCATAAACATTTATCGGTCAAAGTGATGAAACTGCATGATGCAATTCATGTGCATGAGATACACGACGCAACATCTGGCTGACAACATCCACCACTGTCTATGATAACATCTGTTTGGGATTCCTCACAGCAAATAGATATTAGTGACATTCTCCGACATACAGCTTGGATGACAAGCCACAGACTGATTAAAAAAGTCTAATGCCTAAAACGATAAACTTCAAATTATCATTGGTTTCACAGTATGCCCATAGCCAAGGCCACCATCACTGTACGCACAAGAGATTTCAACATGCTGTTTGTGAAGTCTGAGAACCAAGAGTCACAATGTAAACAGGCCATTTAGCAAAAGTGCACGCAATTTGTCCATAGGGTCATTCTGTTTATTCTGTTTACCGGGATATGTAATTAGTGTTCCAAACAGGAACGTTAACCATATGTTTACTTGAGGGGCAAAGTTCCAGAATCGAGAGGGTTCTCCAAGAGGATTCCTTAAATATTCCAAGAAGAACATTAAAACTGAGGTTTTCCCTTTCAGATTCTTCTGCATGCAAAAAAACCCAAACAAAAGCAAACGGTTTCATTCAGTAATCTTTGTGAGATTATGCTATACTTGGGGTTTGTACCAAAGCTAAATTTATGGCACTGTGACAACCCTAGTGTACATAAAAATGGTACTACACTGTTCCATTCCTTGCCTCCTGTAGTCGTACCATCACCTTACACATACAGAACACCTTTTGTACCTTCAGTATTCATCTTTTTACCTAGAAAGAGCAGGGGGTAGCTCAGGGGGTTAAGATGTTGGCCTACTGATCGGAAGGTCGAGAGTTCAAATCCAAGCACCGCCAAGCTGCCACTGCTGGGCCCTTGAGCAAGGTGCTTAACCTGTAACTGCTCAGTTGTATAAATGAAATAAATGTAAGTCGCTCTGGATAAGAGCGCCTGCCAAATGACTGTAATGTAATGTAATGTAGAAAGATACATGTGGTGTTCTTTTAAATACCCTAAATAATACTATCGATCCATTCAATATCTATACCAGGGTTGCAGTGGAATCAATCCTAGCCAATCCTAGCTAACTTTGGGTAAAAGGCAGGGTACACTGCGGGCAGGTAACCAACCTACCACAGGGCTAGCACAGACAGGCTTCTACAGCTGTGTACCCTGGAATAAAAAAAAAAGGTGTACCCTGGAGGGTACCACACTATTAACAAGGAAAGATGAGGCTTTCTGAGAGTGCAGAGTTATGATAGAGTTACTCTACTCAATAAGCCTAAATCTATCTAGCATTCTTTACATCAACAGTACATTGATAATCCCAAATCAAGGCAGGCTCAGGGATGAAGATGAATGCGAGAATGAATGTGTATGTAGGCTTTGAGTGACAGCTCAGCACCCAGCTACAGAAAAGGACTATTTTGGTTTTGGTACTTCTGACTCAAAGTGGAATATTACAAACACACAGAGGGAAAATGCTTGTTGGTTTTTAGAGTTCATAGGCCAGCTCAACACCTACCCTGTTGAAAAATCCAGCTTAGTCTGGTGAGCCACCAGCTAACCTTAACTCTAACCCATCTTTGCCAGTGGGTAGGATATTTTCCAGATTCCTTAATTATGTGACTAAACTTATCAATGTTTGACAGAAATGATGACAATACATTCATTCTGCAAGTCTCTGGTTCACTTATAGACCAAATTGAGTCAGGCCCAGTGATGAGGATGGAAAATGAATGCATTAATGTGCCATCTCTACACCTAGCTACAGAAAAGATTTGATCCAGGTGGTATTGGAAATTCACCACTTCAGGCTCAAACTGAATCCCATCTAGTAATGGAACATTACAAGAAACGGGGGGGGGGGGGGGGGGGCATTCGA
>JAQMCW010000001.1:11733134-11744843 GCA_030068335.1 Chrysichthys cranchii
AGCTAAGAGGCAAAACATGGTTTCGGTCGAAATGAGATTTTCTCAAAAATGAGTCCATAAAGCCCTCATTTATTGATAAAACAGCAAGAGAACACCCCAAACTACTTTTATTTTCAGGTTTTGTTCATTATGTTCATTCATATGATTTCATTAATTAGTCCTTTGTCATAATATTCCATGATAAATCCGTGTTTTTCACCGCTCGCTTGTGGTGAGACGGGGGAATCCCCCACCCATGTTTGGTATCGTTGTGAAGCGTAGTTCCTCTACTTCCTGATAATTCACATGGAATTCCCGATGACGCTTTTATGAACCAATGAAAAGCGAGTTTCCAAACCCCATTAGACGTGGTCAACTTCAGTTGGATGTAACTCGGTCATGTTTTATCTGATTTCAGCAAACACAAACCATGCCTCATTTTCAAGGTCTTTAGACGGACAATATGGAAGTAACAATAACTCAGTTTTGAAAATTGCCAGCACAGGTCACATATTTGTTTTTCAAATGTACTGTAGTAAAAAGCATGTTTCTAAATAAATAAATAAATAAATAAATAAATAAATTTCAGATCCTCAAAAAATGTACTTAAGTACTGTACTCACATAAATGCATTTCATTACAGTTCACCCCGGTCAAGCATACATGATATTTTGCTGACAATTTCGTACCATAAATACCATGGCAATCCCAAATTTGAACGGAAACTGCGGCTAAATTGTTAGTTGCAAGTTTAATTGTTATCTTACTTCAATACTTGGTAGCTGTTTGTATCCAAACAATATGACAAACATAAAGACGTCACTGTGGCAGGTGATATCAAATTCCTAAGCCTTATTCCAGATGCCAAAACACCTGGCCTTTCTGTGCATGGCTCCTACTAGTGGGTTCTAGTGGGTTCATGGTCATATTGCCATAAAGAAAATAAACATTTTGGATCGTCATCTTGTGATTTCAGCTATTCTTGCTACCATTTTTTATTAGGTTTTCTTCACTATTGAAGTGTGTGGTAGAAAAAAAGCCAGTCGACACTGCATACTACAAACTTTCACACGTTTGAAACACTTTAAGCCAGAGGATTTCAAAAAGGATTTCAAGTTTGAACTTGCCAGTATCGAGCTAAGATTGGTAATCACAGAGGACACAGTCCCTTCAATCTTTTCAATCTGGACTATTGCCAATCAGATACTGATTACAGAAACATCACTGCCACTGAAAAAAGTGGTAAAATGTCTAACTTGCCCTGCAGCTCAATTAGACATGATGTGAAGGTGATTTCAAGTTTTAAGAGGCTGAGTGGGTTGATATGGCTCTTTTAATCTCTGATTAATGGGAGTTTGGTCCAGTGATACATAAATACAGATAGGACATTGGTTTGTTTTACCCCCTGTGAAATGGCTTTGATTTAATCACATTTTACGCTTTTATCAACATTCCCCTATGATGCAGTGTTTTTTGCATCTAAGTGAGTTTTTCTTTTTGCTTGAGTTATTGAAAATGATATAAATGCAAGAACATTTGAACAATTTACTGAATAAAAACATCAATTAAAAATCGAATCGGCTTATTTTGCCTTGATTTTGTGGCCCCACTCACAGTGCAGAGATAACGCTATTAGCAGATACATGAAACCAAAACATTTGGACTAGGCAATAGTCAAAAGCCATGAAATGAGAAAAGCAAGTAGAGATGGACATTAACTAGGAAAATCCAAATAAGCAGTGAACTTCCAAATAAATTCAGGTTCAAAATAGAGTAAAGATATGTAAACCCCAGTACCCTCCAGTAACCACAAGAAACCACAGGAAGTTATGGCAAACAGTTCATAAAGGCATGTACTATTTGTGATCAGGTCTGTATCGTATGTCAGACAGTACAGTATGGATAGGTGAGCCTGGGATTGGTGATTTAGCAGGTGACAGAGTATGAGATCTTAGGTGGCAAGGATATACTAGGAAGTAGTAGTGCTCAGATCTGGAGTTATCTATCTGAGAGCTCTTAGTCAGCCCTAGGACAAAGAGCTGGACACTATGGTCTATATGTGTGAAGGTTCCTGATTTAGGATGTGGTCTAGGAAGTCCAATGTTGGGATGCAGCAGTGTTCCTTAAAACCATATCCCTCTCAAACAACAAGGTTCAGGTGTCTTTGTCTGTGGCCATCTACAAAGACATCCCAAAAGTTAATAGACATCATTTTGGAAAAATTGTATTTCTAGAAACTTCCTTCTAGCTGCTCTGCTCTAGTAGCCAAGTTGATGGAGATACCTCACAGAAGTACCCCAACTCACTTGGAGCTGCTCTGCAACATCAGTGGCCTTACAAAGGGGATTTTTTTCAGCAATCCGCTTGACAGTCTAAAGACACCTGGGTCCAGGTCGACCTGAGAAGGATGCTGTTGATTCCTTTCCTTTGATTTTGGATTGTACAGTCACTCTGTTGACTGTGGCAAGAGAAATCCCAAGGTTTTGTGCAATCATACACTGGTTAAATCCATCACCAGTCTGACCCACAATACGCCCTCTATGAAAATCACACAACTCTTTTGCTTCTGGTGTTCATGGCATGGCTAGTTGCTATAAAGAAGTAATATACTGTAATCTGAAATGAAAAATAATAATATATTAACAAGATTGAAGCACCGGGTGGTGTCTGCATAGATAAGACCTAATGGGAGTGTCTATTTGAGATGTCTGTATATAATGGTTCTGACAGTGCAAGTTGGTTGGCCACTGATTGTCTAGCAGTGACGTTGGTGTGTCAACCAGAAATGGACTTTATCGGCAAAGAAAAAAAAAGGCTTAAAAAAAGAATAGTAGAAATTGGGTAAAAGGCAAGTTTAAATAACATCACTGATACATTCAGTGATCTTGAAGAGCCTGATGTTTTGGGGCATCAGCTTCTGACCACTCCACTGCAGATAAAGATCCCTGGTGGAGATCCATGTGGTCCCTTGTCTCAGTATGATGATGGTCAAACTCCTTAATAATACTGAACCATGCCAATGTACACAGATCAGAGAGAAAGAAGTAACATAGCTGCCTCCAGTGCTCATATCCATCTCGTCTCACTGACAAATAGCACGTTAGAAATGAACAGTGGGGGTCACTTACAAGAAAAGTGGTGGACGAGTACTGAGAAATTATATTTAAGTGAAGATAAAGGTACCGTGTCAAGATCTTACTCAGTTAAAAGTGGAAGAATGCAGCCACAAAAACTAAAGAAAAAAAAGGTTTTATTTATAAATTTACTCAAGTATTAAAAAGTAAAAAGTACATGTATTTAACTGATGGAATTAAGTTAATGTCATAGTTTTATCTAAAACTACATGTGGGTATGATGGTCAGGTGTCCATAAACATTTGGCCAAATTGTGTAGTACAGGGCCGGATTATTCATATGGGCCAGTGGCCCGGACCCCAGTTGGGGGGGGGGGGGGTTAAAGTGTGCCGCCGCCCCCCATTCACAACATTTTGCCGTCGCCGCCAATCCCAAAACCTTCCTGTATCACAATTGCCCTCCAAAAATCTTCTGCAAACGGAGCCAAAGGGTTTTGTGTTGATACAAAGCTCTCTATTGTGGCAACAGAGAATGTAGAATTGGCAAAAGGTATTCCTATGACAAATTACATTGTTGCCCCCTTTTTATTTATCTGCTGTGTCTATTAAATAAAGCAGGATAAAGTATCCATGTTAACGTAAACAGCAGCAAAGGGTATAAAAAATGTTCATAAATCATTCCACTCGGCACTAAAATCTCTTAAAGTGGACGTTGAAGCATCATCTAAATAGGATTGCAGAGCAGTTTTTGCCATAACATGGGTTGAAATAGCCCATGTTGCATTTGGGGCAGCCTTGAACTTCCCTACTTTCAGCTGCAACCTCATTCAGATACTGCCGTTTTGTCTTTTCCCCTCTCTAAACAGTACATTACCCCTAGAGTTCAAGGCTCCTTGGAAATGTGTTTTCTTTGTTACATTTTCTGGGTTTTTTTTTTGTTGTTGTTATTTTTTTGTTGCCACATGCAACGTTAGTTGGTGGCTGCATTTGAGGTGTGTCAACCTATTTATTATAATCAAAGACTAGCATATACAACACAAAACAGGAGGCATCACACAAGAGACTCAAATACGTTTAGCAGCTTCACTACTGAGTGTTTGAAACGTGGTGAATAACACTGTAATGACACAATTATGGGAATTACAAGGGAATGGCGTGTATTTTTAGCAGCCGGATCAGCGTTGAATGTACATTTTCATCCCATTTAAATCAGAATAATGGCCCCTTGCTGTGAATGTGCTCCACTGAAGAGAGTGTAAGAGGCCTCCCTGGAGTCCCAATAATCACAGAATTATACTCACACTGCTACTGCCTTTTGTTTATGGAAGGACTTTTTTGAACCCTACTAAAATCCCTCATCAAAATCAGCTACATGGCTTCAAATACTATCATTCCAAATACATTGCTTTTCAGGAGAAAATACTTTGCCTCTTTCTAGGAATGCTGTGGAGTCAAGGAGGAAATAAATGCAAGCGCTGGTAAACACGCCAAAACATTAGTACGCTAGAAAAGTCTAGTTTTGATTATTCGCAATTAAATCACGACACATAATGATTGTGACTAATCTTCGAGAAGGTACTACTGTTACCACTATAAAACACTGAAGCAGAATGACTGTGTCATTATGTGTAATGGGGAGTTCATTGGCATGCAGGTCCTCACAGGTAAGTGACAGTCATCCATACAGCTGAGGCGACGTGCTATCAGCAGAGACACACGCTGATTTATGGTTGAAGGTGCCACGCCAGCGGGGGTGTCCTAGAGCCTGCTGCAGTTCAGAAGAGATGGATGCCACCCCGCATTGGGAGCTCTGGGGTGGCCGACACAGAGGAGGAGTAAGGCTCAATCTCCGAACCCAGACAAGAAGAATGAGCGCAGTGGCTGTAAATGGCTCCAGATGGGATATACTGTTTGATGAGATGTGTCAAGTGGCATAGAGCAGGCTCATTGATGTGTGTTAGGGGCTCACACCAATAATAGCATGACTATCCCTTTTTACAAGTCGACCGGTAGTCGAAAAATAATGGTCGGCTGGTCATCTTTTCCAAAGCCAAAGCAATACTGATTCAGTACTTTGCTGTTTTATATGGTGTTTATGCCAATAACCATCTGCAAAATATGTCATACTTCACTTTAATTAACAGCCATACAAACATTACTAGAATACACATCCATCCATTATCAATACCACTTCACCAATCCCAAGTGACTCTGGGCCAGAGGCCCAGTACACCGCGGACAGGTCATGAATCTGTTGCAAGGCGAACACAGAAACAAGCAACCATTCACTCTCACATTCATACCCTCCTTCAATTTAGAGTAGCTAGTTGACTTAATCTGCCTGACTTTGAGTTTTGGGAGGAAACCCATGCAAATTCAGAACAGAAATTCAGAACCAGGCTGCCACCAGGTTCGAACCCAAAACCTTCTTACTGTGAAGCAAAGGAGCTAACCACTGCACCTGCCACGCTACCTCAAGTAAAGTATTTTAAAACCAAAATTACATTCAGTAATTCACCTTCATTGATATCTTCATCCTGGTCAGGGTCATGATGCATCCTGAGTCTATTCTGTTAAATCCTGGCTCGAACCCAGGAATACACCCTTGATTGGACACCACAACTAGGGGCCGTTTCGAGTAGTCAATCTACCTATACGACTTTTAGTGCAGAAAACAATACAGGGTTTTTACAGTTTCTATTTTCTCCAAAAAGCAAGTTATCCTGTCTTGTAATTTTCACATAAGGTCTTCATCTTACTGCCCCTAGAAACAACCGTTTGTGATGTGATTGTCTATACAGTATGTACGTATTTCAGATTTGAATCTCATGGTACATACTGGTTTTTTTTTTTAATCGCATCCTCGGATCAGGCCCAATCCATAAAAACAAAAGTTTTCTCAAGGACTAGCAGATGGCCAGAAAGGTGAGGAGCTTCAGGCCTGCTTTACCATGGAGCTGAAGTAACTAGTTGACGTTCTACATCAGACCACTAAGCTGCCCCTGTAGCGGTGAAGCAGGGCTAAGCCCTCGGGACAGCATGCTATAAGCATCCTCTTTGTCCTTTACATCCTGGCCCCGCTGGCAGACAGTATTTTATAATGCATCACCTGCTTGCTAATGCACTTTGTACTTGCGTCCTTTCTCCAGCACGCATGCAAGTTGACAGGCTTAGAAGTAATTGCTTTCCATATCTGTATGTCATATATTTACTAGCCATTTATAGTTTTATCATTCTGTATGCGTAGCATGAATTAATGGCCATAGTTATTACTTTCATTCATACTTCTCATCATTCAGCATATATGGAGTATAAAACTGGTTTACAGCCTATTTGTATCAGGATGCATACTATAACTACCGTGTACAAAAGCAGAAATAAATGTCAGTTGGAAATGGGCCTGCAAATAACTTAGTGATCTGATATATACTGTACCTGCCCTTCAATGTTTAAATCTATCATGCTACTTTTCTGCTTCGACCAGTCTCTGCAGTGCAAGCTGCTCAGAAATCAATGCGTCCCCATTGCTTTTGTCTCACTCGCCTCACACACACACACACACACACACACACACACACACACACACACACACACACACACACACACACACCCATTGGACAGAGGAGCGACTGCTCACCAGAGGACATGGGAATCAATTTCCCTTATTGAAACGAATGGGGGCTCACCACTTAAGCTGCGTATTTTTGTCCGCCCCCTTGTTATCATAATTAACCCTCCCTTTCTAAATCCCCGATTCCTGGCCTGTGCTGTTTCCCCACATATGTTCCGTGCATTCCTTTTAACGTAATGAAAAGTCCTCGCCTGCAGGTAAACTCTGTATGATTTATGGGATCTCCGACATGCAAAAAGGTGTGCTGAAACCTGAGAGGATGCATTAAAGACAAGAACAGGTCGATGCTGGGGTATCCCCTTGATTTTACGGTCATGCAAGATGGACCAAGCATCCTAATAAACGATGCATTTAAAAAAAAAAAAAAAAAAAATCGGTGCGAGGATGCAGTATAAATTTTGCTAGACAGTGCCAGTCTTTATCCCCATACATTTGGCACTATTGTCGTAATATTGGAAGCGTAGCCTGTTTTCTCACGAAAAGAAAATCCCTTGTAGGTTATCTTATCGTGAAGTGCTGTATTTAAGGCTCTACGGCGTACCCTTTTGAATTTTTTCTGCCACTCTGATTGATCTTAAGCTTGCAATGAGCAATGTAGAAGATCAATACTAAGCGAGAAAAAAAAATACAGGGTCACATCACAGTGTGTGTGACCTCCAGATTGCCACTATATCTGTCATCTGACACCTCAGACCACTCCATCTAATGGTCTATGTATAACCACAACACAAACTCACCTGAGACTGAGGGGAGCAGCCCACAACACGTAAAATGACCTTTGTAAGCAAACATGCTATCAGAGTTCTTTTCACTTGAACGAGCATGCGTCCAGCGACTTCAATATTGGCTTGCTGTTTTTGACATTGATATTAATTTGAAAGAAAAGGCTCGGTTTCGAATGCTATGTTTGTCTCTCTCCTTGAGCATGTGAGCAAGACGGAGCCTGAAAAAGATCCCTATTCCTGCCACGCTTCTTTGGGACGTACTTTATGATAGACTTAGGAAAACGTGTGGCTTCAGGAGTGAAGCAAGGCTACAGAACATGAGCACCCAAACAAACACATGGGAAACTAGAGAGTTGTTTTGTGAAAATGTCAGGCATGTGTGCAGATAGACCCCAAGGGGCAAGAGCTCCAGCCTCTGCCCTTTTGCCCTGACACTTTTATTAGTACCTACCCTTTCGCCCGGCTTGTATGATAATTAGAATCTATAAGGCCTTTGAGTGACTCCTGGAGCAAAGCTGCAATGGCTCAGACTCAACTGGGAATAAAGCGAGTTTGGCCGGCTTGTGTTCCGAGAGCTTCCATTCACCTAAACAATACAGAACGTCAAGATCATAAAGAGATCTCGGGCTTTTTTTTTTTTTTTTTGAGAAACATACGAAGGCTCACCCAGGTCACTGAATTTGCACATGTTGGTAGAGTAAATCTATGGAAAGGTACTAATCAACATCACCCTCCATCACAAGCGACATGCATTTACGCCATCGTTGAGCCCAACTCACCAAATACTCTTTGGGTCCCGTTGACAGTCTCTCACTCGTGTTGTTTGTCGTTAATGCTCCAGGGTCCCTAGTTTGATCAGGTTTCTGTCTGTGTAAAGTTTCCCATGAGTTTCACATTCTCATGACAAGTCTGTGTCCACGTGGGTTTCCCTTGGGTTTTCTGGTTTCCTCCAACGTTCCAAAACATGTTGAGAGGTAAAATAAACACCTAGGTGTGAATGAGTGTGTAAATGTGCGCTCGCATGATCCACCATGACCCCGATCAGGATGAAGCGATTACTGAAGATGAATGAATGAGCTTTTAGGTGGGAACACAACCCCTCCACATTGATCGATCATTGGTTAGTGATGGAACTAAACGTTCAAATAATGGGGGCACTGCATGTAGGAGTAAGGTAGGGGTTTGCTCAGATTCCATTTACAGACCCACTTCTTGAATAAATCCACCACATGTGCAAAATGTTTTTCTCTTCCTCCAATCCCTTGCCACCTGCACCTCTCTTACTCTCCTTAGTGGGTTCATTACAAATGGTCAATTTGAAAATGGAGTCCAATGTCCCCAAGGCCACTTGCTTGTCAAATTGAAAAGGCACAAGGACGAGCGGCGCTCGTGTCATTCCATGCCTGGAAAAGGAGAGATGAGAGAACATAACAAATTCCGCCTGTGTGACAGCGCGCCGCCTGGTGAAGGGAGGAGGTGAGGAAGCAACGAGAGGCGGGGAGGCGGACTTGTATCTCCAGCATCTCGCCTTTAGCATTTGTATCACAAGTCTCCACAAAGCGCCAATGGATCATTGCAGTCAGCTGGTGTTAGTGGTATCGAGAAAAGCCATGGGCTGTCACCAAGTGTAGGCCTTTCATATTTTACCAGAGACAGCGTTTCCTCACTCCCAGCCTCACTCAAATCTGCTGCCTCGATTTTGAGGATAATATCTTCAAAACCTCTCGTCCCTCCCTGCTGAGAGGCGCTGTCTCCTCCGCCGTGTCATTCGCCAGCCGCTTGAGGAATCACCACACAGTCATCCTCCACTGGCGGATGTGACACTGTTCATTTTTCTGTCAACTGCAATCTGGGAAGTTTTTGTTTCTGCCTGGGTTTGTCGCTTCTGATCAGTATTTTAAAAGAGCAAACTCGGTTTTTACTCCGTCCCCTAACCGTCGGCTAGGTTGCATTTGTTGTATTCTTATAGACAGTTTAACTCTGACAAAAAGCAGGTAGTTAGGGGAAATTCTGTTTAACATGCAAGACGCACCGTCGTGAGGATAAAGCTGTGCAATTTCGTGAGTCACTTTTTTGTACTCCAGTCATGACAGCATATAGCTTCTGCTACCCTGTGATTCACAGCAGAGTGCTTTTAATGTGTTAAAGCATGGGAAGCGTTTTCGACTGACGGTTCCCACTTTTTTATCGTTAAGAGGCTTACGTACTCAGATTCAACTCAAATAATATAATATACATACGTTAAAAAAAAAAAACCCTCATAAATAGTAAGAGAGAAGTGAAATCCTGAGTGAGTCAGAGTTTTCAAAATACATCATTGCTCATCGGAAGACATGTGCTGAGAATTGAATCTCAGTTTAATTCTCAGTTTTGCCCTCAAATGGCTGGAGTTTACTGGAATGGAAGAACAGTATGGTCCCCTTGTAGTCTGAGAACATGTCAGTTGACAATACCTTGTGAAAGTTAGAATGTAAAAATATATATACAGTCAGATTTCTAAGACACACATATCTGCAGATATCAAATTCAGAACAGGTTGATTCAACTTTGAGGGGAAAAAGAGACATTAATAAATTCAATACAGGACAGGGCTTTGTCGTAATCATCACGTCTCCATTCTTAGCACATCTGAGAAGGCACATTAGCGCATCATATGTGATCTCAGAGGATGTGGTCTAGCTATAACCTCGGTGAGCCTGCTGCTGCTGCTGTTGCGGGTAGTTAATGTTTCTATCCATACGTGATGGGAAAGAACCTGAGAGGAACCTCGGAGGAATCGTGTTGCACTTCAATTTATCTGCCTCACACTCCTCACACACGCTGGGAAAAGGATTCACAGGCTTGCCAGATAAATCTGTGTTGTCCACTGCTATGTATTGCACCATGTTCTGGGAAGAAATCTAATGGTTATATCTATGAAAAACGTGTGCAAATTTTTGTTTGTTTGTTTGTGCATTTTTTTCTGAAATTCCTTGATTATGATATTCACTTGTTATGAACTAATAAATCATGCAGAACTGTTAGGATTTTAATATGGAAAAGACTGCATAAAATAGGTCAAATACATGCTTTAATAGTGCAAAAGAAAGTTAATTCATGTGAGGGATGGTTTATTCATTCATCTGTAGTGACTGCTTTTTCTAGTCAGCCCCAGAACCATGAAATGTGAGGACTGGACATCAGTTCATTACAGAGGACCGACCCCAATCCGCCCCCCCATCCCCACCACCCCACACCCACACACACACACACACACACACACACACATATATTCACACACTCATTCACACCTAGGGGCAATTTAGCGTAATCCAGTCCGCCTCCCGCCATCTTTCTTAGAGGTGGGAAGAAACTGGAGAGCCGGATAAAGCCAACACGGACTGAAACCTGAGCTCAGGAGCGAACTGGGGATCCTGGAGCTGTTTTGCTGATTAGTACAATATATCACCTGAATATCAATGAATATTTATTCTATGCGATGCACAAATTGATAAGGTATAGACAGACAGCCTTGACAGGGGCTTGTTTTGGAGACACAAGCACGGCCCCCACAGCCAGATGTTAGAGGACAGACAGGAGATCGCCTGGCACAAATAAACTGCAATCCACACTCAGACAAGCGCTGTGGTCGTCTGTCAAGCAGTGCTGGGCAATTTGAATGCACAGCATGCGTCTGGACTTCATCAGCATGGAGCGAGGGTTTAGATTTCGCTATTGTTCCTCTCCTCCTCTTCACTGATCTACTGTCACTCGTTTGCATAAAGTGGCAGTTTGATAGCTGCTTGAAGAGTGCTGGAACAGAAAACCTGCAGGTAAATGAAAACGCTGCAACGCCAGTAAGGCTGGATTAGAAAGTTCGCTGTTGATATGTGATGCAATGGACATAATATGTTTACAAGGAAGGTGGCTCTAGGTTGTCTATAAAATGTGCCTTTGATCGTGGCACAGATAGAGGTCTTACATGTGAAACAATAAAATCTAAAAGGGGAAAATAGAAAGAGAAAAAACTCAAATGCTTTTTTTCTGCCATTCAGCAACAGTGTCCAATGTTGTTCCAAAGTCTTTATTGAACACTCCTTGATCTTTGCCTTTGTCACCTATAGCATCGATTGCTCAGTCGCTTAGCAGGGGCTGAAAGACCTCTGACCTGACCACTTAACCCTGTGGCTTTAAGAGAGTTTCACAAACATTGGGTCACTTAGCCATAACGCCTTCTGTCTCTCATGCTTTCACACACACACACACACACACACACACACACACACACACACACACACACACACACACACACACACACACAC
>JAQMCW010000001.1:11744943-11759271 GCA_030068335.1 Chrysichthys cranchii
TATTGTGAAGAGGAAGATGCGATATACCAGACCCAACAATGCAGAAGAGCTGAATGCCACTATCAGAGCAACCTGAGCTCTCATAACACCTGAGCAGTGCCACAGACTGATCGATTCCATGCCACGCCGCACTGCTGCAGTAATTCAGGCAAAAGGAGCCCCAACTAAGTACTGAGTGCTGTACATGCTCATACTTTATGTTCATACTTTTCAGTTGGCCAAGATTTCAAAAAAATCCTCTTTGTATTGGTCTTAAGTAATATTCTAATTTTCTGAGATACTGAATTGAGGTTTTCATTAGTTGTCTGATATGATCATCAAAATGAAAAAAAAAAAAAAAAAAAAAAAAGAACAAAGCGATCACAATCTTTCATTACCTAAGAGGGTGGTTAGTAATTACTTTCACAGTGATCTATCAAATCATAGACTTTTCTTTCTCCTTTAAAGACTCGAGGGAAGTGCAGCAAAAGGGCACTTTGTTAAAATGGCAAAAAAAAAAAAAATAATGCAGCTTTTAAATTTGCTGGGAAGACCTCAAATTTCTCTTCTATTCCCTTTAGGTTTCTGATGTATTATTCATTCATTCATTCATCTTCATTAACTGCTTTATCCTGGTCAGCTTGCAGAGCCTATCCTGGTATCACTGGAGGCAAGGTGGGAGAGTTCTAGTCCATTGTAGAGCACCATGAACACCCTAGAGGCAAATTAGTGTAGCTAGTTCACCCATAAGCATGTCTTTGTACACTGGAAAGAAACTGGAGAACCCAGAGGAAACCATTACAACAGTAGCCAGAGTTCTGGATTGAACACGAGATATGGAGCAGCAGGGCTACCATGCAAAATAAGTATTTAGGCACAGTAATTTATACAACGTTTTAAACATCATCCATAGTGCAGTAATATCCTTAACCCTGTAGCACTCCTGGGGTCATATTTGACCCTAACTTTTATTTCACCCTTATATTCAACCCACTCACTGTATGATGGACATCCCAGAAGGTCTCATAAAGACCATTTCATAGCATGTAGTAGGAAAGGGTTCATTAGAAAAACCACCTGTTTTTGTGTTCACTGAGTCTGTATCATCATTTTAGCCAATGGAGAGATTTTTCCTTTGATAAGTTGGTCTGGGTCTTCCAGGGTTAAGACAGGATTACTCATTATACCACATCTACTAAACCGTACGCATGCTCTCAGTGAAGCATTATGGTTTGATCTTTAAATAAAGTTTCGTACACTTCGTAGCTACTTTCATGAGAGCAGTGCAGAAATACAGAAAACAAGAGAATAGAAGGTATAGTAAACAGTCTATTTTCGAAAAGTTTCGGGACTAGATAACATTGCGCATAAGTGAGCTTGACCAAAGATTGATGCATTTCCCATCGGGGTTAAGGTTATAGTAACATTAGTCATGAAGGAGACTCATTGAGTGATGTTTCGCACATTCAAGAGAAGGGGAAAAAAGGCAAGAAAAGTGTAGTATTCTATAAAAAAAAAAAACATATGAAAAGAAATATGATAGAAACACCCCCCACCCCCACCCCCTGTGCTATTTCACCACACTCTTATTCCCTGATGTTGAAATCAAATTTCAAGCCTTTTCTTTTCGTATTCCAGCCGAAGCAGTGGAGCTAAATTACACCTCTGTATAATTAATCCACGTCAGCCCAAAAAAAGCTGATTTAAGCTACCTTTGATGATGCAATGACTTTTTATTCTCTCCTCCATCCTGAGCATTGTTTGGCCTTCAAAGTGAAACGTGTTAAGCCCTTAGGAAGCCATTTCTTCTGTGCTTTCAAGTTTCTGATACCCACTAAAGAAAGATATGAACACTCTATAATTGCAGAAAAGGCTACACTTATAGTGTTGACTTGTGACATTTTTAATACGACATTGTGCATAACTGCAATTCTTTTTATAGGACGTTCTGCTATAGGTTAAAGCCCGGGTGCAGTATTCCGAGATATGTGCAAGAAATTGAGCGATTATTTAATTGACTACTTTTTATTTGCAGCACATACCACAGAAAAGCAACTCCCTGAAACACAGCACTGAAATTCACCTTATATATTATTGATTCTTTTGACTTTCCAGCCATGCTTCCAGTATGTTAAACCAATGCATCTTTTTGGCATTTTCTGTATCAGTCTAGGGTTCAAATCCAGTATGTATTCCTCCATATGAATTTTATTAAGTGTGCCAGAACTGTTGAGGTGATGGAGGTTAAATCCAAGACCGGCTGTAGCCTTATATATATTTATATTTTATTTTTTTCATTTAGTGTCTACCCAGATCATGAAATAAAGTCACAGCGTGCCTCACCAAATCTTTTACTCTCTCAGAGAAACCTTTAGGGATTGTACCCAGAACATGCACAATCCACACACAAGTTCTGAAAGGGAATTTAAAATTAGCAGGAATATACTGATAGATATCCCTGTGGATTTCATTTCCTTGACTCCCATGCACAGGTGTTACCGTGACCTTATTTCAAACACGAGAACTTCGCTACCCTGCTCCCATTTTTAGCTCTGCTTCTCTTGTGTTAAAAAAACAATACACCTGGAAGGACGAATCTGAAGCCAGACAAAGGGCTGAGAAAGTGTGGCGTACAACTTCTAAACCCCATTTACACTTAGAACAGATAATACGTTCCAGTGGCGGCGCCTCAATGGATGAAAGATTTTTAGTCTCTTTCTCTACCCTGGCACTCATTTAGAACTTATTAATCTCATTACTGGCCCAGTTGTACATATTTAACATTTTTGGGTTCATTCCCACTTGATGACAGCAAGATGCAAGGATGTTGAAACCATGGTGCTTTACAATACCTATAAAAAAAAATTGCTCAAGCATATAGATGAGGTCTAAATGGCTGCAATCTATCAAACGATTACAGCAATTAAGTTGCAAGACTCGAACGAGACAGAATCTTTAATGGCACCTTCAGTTTCGGTCCCTAGCACGCCCATAACTCTAAGGGTCCACTCGTCACTTTAAGGAACTCCAGCTTAAGACCCAATTTTATCTCAATATGTCCAGCACTTTTGTTTGAATTAATGGAATTCTAAGGCATAGTGAACATGTAATGGAGGACAATAGGAAAAATAAGATACCGTCACAGAAGGGCATAAGAAAAGATAGATTTAAGAAGGGGTTGGGACGTAATGGAGCAATGGACAAGTAGAACTAATACTGATATAATTCTCCGGATTGTACTATGCAGGACTTATTATTAGTTCAGTAGTGGGTTTGTCGCTCCAACAGACAAGTGTTACAAGTTCAAGCCCAGTGAGGTCACAACCATCTGTAGCTAGGACTCTAGGGAAAAAAACTGACCTCTCTTTAGGTCGAAAGGTTAGCATACTCTCTCTCGTCAATCACAGAGACACTTGCCAATCGTGGGTGTCTGTACGCTCAGGTATAGAGCTGTCCTCCGAGTGTATTATGGGGTCCCATGACTTTGCAGTTTGAAAAAGATGTGGAGATTAGGCTTCACGTGTCCCAGAGGATGCACGCGTTAACCTTCACCTTCCATGGTTGATCGCAGGGGTATGATAGGAGAGCTGGATGGGGGGTGAGAATTGACCAGGACATGGAGAAAAATCCATCTAGCTGACCTGATTATACCGATTGCCTACACGCTTGTACTTTTAAGTAAATGGATCACTCCGAGCCCAAATTAGTGAATAGTATAAACAATATGTTGCACATTTTATTTGCACTTGACTTAGCATCGACACCTACCTGGACTAACACAGGCAGTACGAAGTGGTATAATACAAGCAACCATCTAAGTGGTGATAAGTGGTCAGAAAACGAATAATGATAAAAATGACTCTTTAAAGCATTTTCTGACTTGAAACCTCATATTTGGGTTGGTGGCCAAAATGTTGTTAGTATTCTGTAGACGTCCTGTTATCCCTGTCTACTGTGTAAATTTGCTAGATTATATATACACTGACATCTAATATTCCAATATAACATAAGGTAATATGAGATTTTACATTATGTAATATGAGATGTTTGATGTCCATTACTGTGCAGAAGTCTGAAAATTCAACGTCCTTATAGAAATTTGAGTTATAGTTTAGAAAGAAATTTGATAGGGAAACATTATTATTATTATTATTATTATTATTATTATTATTATTATTATTATTATTATTATATTCTATGTTACAGCCAGATTTTTCCCCTGGAGGCAGCTTGGAGCAACCTACCAGCCAATTTTCCCAGATACAGTAACTGCACCTCAGCGTCTCTAAGTGCATTTAGATATTTTAAACACTAAGGCTAATTATGCTATGCACTAACTTTAAATTTGGTTGTTTTACTGTTCATATTTGAATTATTTTTGATGGCTTATTTGCCGTACAGTTTTTATTTAGAAGTGTCCAAGACTTGGACAGTAGTGCACACTGGCTGAGGGAGGAAACTTCGTTTTTCTAAACATTAAAAATGTAATCTTTTAGTTAAGGGAAATCCTTTAACTTGAGGTTCTTCTAATATGAAAATGTCTTTTCGTCATTGTTTCCTTTTTTTTAACTCAACAGGGAGCTCTTAGACGCGCAGACACTCAAAGGCTAAGGGGTTTTTTTTGTTGGTTTTTATTTTTTTTTTGGTACTGAACCATCACTTTACTTGGCTTTTTACTTTATAATTTATATTTAACCCAGGCTTGGTCTTCTGTAAATGTGCTATTGTAGTTCAGTGTAGCCAGAAAGATACAGAGAACCACTTTCAGTCTCTTAACCCAGGCGCTAAGGATGGGTGCAGAAGAGATTTTCATCTATGCTAATGTTTCATCAAATTAAAACACAATACGTCTGTAAAATTCCCACCTGGTGTGTCCTTGTTTCTCTGCCTTATTGCTTTTATTAGACACAAAAAACAAACAAGTTGTGCTCATACCTACATTGTCCAACTATGCCTTATGGCAGCCTTTTAAAAGCCAAAACATTACAGAAGATATCGGTTTGTAATCAATAAATCATGTCAAAGTTCACAGTATTGTGTCCTAGCTGGCCATCTTTGGATGGGTTTAAAACATAAGAGTAGGAATAGATTGCTAGCCTTAGGTAGGTGAAAGAAGGCCCATTCCCCATGAGAGATGGATTAAGAGAGCAAGTGGAAATGAATGATCAGGCTTTAAATAGCCTTTTGGCTTTCTTTGTCCTTTCCCATTCTGTTTTCCAGTTGAAGGATGGGTTGACATTCAGCTCCTGCTACGTTTCCTATTCCACTGGACTTTGACTTCATCATTAGTTTACTGATGTCTAAACTTAGATCAGTGTTCACCTACCATAGTTAACACCAGACTACCACACAACACCACACGAAGGTCTGCTTGATTAATATAACAGTGATCCGAATAATACACTTTTATCTCAGTAGGCTGGTTAAGGTAAGCATAATGGTAGGTGGTATTATTATTATTATTGTTGGTGGTGGTGGTGGTGATTACATAGACACTTAAATTACAAGGAAGATCAATATTTATAACTTAAGGTGTTGAGATAATGAGATAAATGACAAGTAGCTTGTAGCTTGAGAAGTTACAATTGCACCGTAGCTTCCAAATGCCGACCACGCCCGTGTGCATGAACAAACACAACTAGGACAAAATGACTATCACTTTTATCAATTTGGAAATAATTCGATCATTTTCATGAACAATGAAAGAATCCCACTCCTAGTTGTAAACTTACTTACAAGTGTACCTGTTTACCTGTTGAAGCATGCGCTAGTATTACGAACTTACTGTAGGTCTGTGAAATTTTAGCACTGATCAATTATGCTGAACTAATTGGCGAAAGTGTTATAGCACATCTATATCCTTCCCTTTTCTTCATATCTTCTGCTGTAGGTATCAAGTAAATTCAGTGTGACACAAAAGGCCAGCGGTGGTTTCCTGTCTTTTCAGTATGCATGAAGACCAAAAACAATGTGCTCACTTGTGCATAATGTACAATTCCTTATAATAGGAAAGACACTGGGCTATATAGTGTTGGTAATATTACAGGATGAGAAAGACGTACAATCGGTGAGGGTACCACTTTTTTTGGAAGCAGGTTTCCCAACCATATGTGATAAAATGACCATAAAGCTAAATTTAGTTCTTTGAATGACATGAACATGGTGTAACTGCTTAAAGGTCAGTTATGGGCAGTATTTAAAGAGTAAAACACTGTGACTTTCCACACATGAGCACGTGAGCCAGAGGTGTTAAGAGAACTATAATACAGCAGCTATAAATACACTCCAGTCAACACCATCCCAACATACAGCTAAGCCATTCATCTTACAATATTTCATGCAGAAGTGGAATGGAAGTCAGTAATGGTTGAATAATACACCCCTCTATTACTTTATATGGAAATGTAGCCCTTGGGCCTGGCATAACAAATGTAGCCCGTTTTAATTTCTGTTATGGTAAGTTTCATTAAGATTTATAATGCAGCCCAGAGATCGATCTTCATAAAGGGGCCATGGGAAGTATTATAGCTAATAATGCTTCTGTTGGATTTATTTCTTTAAAAAAAAAAAAGAAAAGAAAAGAAAAGAACAACAAGAAACACATAGAAGCCATAATACAGATTTCCACTGGCTTCTAAACTCTAGCGGAGTTCAAACGCAATCACGAAGGGGAAATCTGTAGAGCATATCATTGCACTTAAACCTAAATAAACATAACCACACTGCATGCTTTTGTATCTTTACACCGGTGTGGAAATTTGTTTTTAGCTGCAAAAGCAGCACAAGCGAGTAAGCCTTGTTTTGGCATGTTTAAATGGGTCTGGGTAAGAGCGATGAACATGCTGCTAGAGCACGCAGATGAAATGAGTTTGGGGGGCTTTGAGTTTTTCTGCTTTGGTTGGAGAGACTAGAGGAGGAGAGTGGACACATCAAGATGAATGGTGAGATGGACACTACTCTTCCATCATCATCATCCAAGTACGTGTGTGTGTGGGTGTGATTGTGAGTGGATGATCTAGAGAGAGAAAGAGAGAGAGAGAGAAAGTGCTATTTAATTGCAGCCTTTTGTTTTATTCTCTAAAGATTTGGAATATTTTTCCAGGCTCTTTGCATTACCAGTTAACCCCCCCCAAAAAAACAACAACCCAAAACCAAAAAAAAAAAAAAAAAAAGCAAAAACAAAGCAAAAAAAAAACCTCAAGTAACATCCTTTCTATTTTTGTATTTAATCATGTAAATAATAGTTTTACACACCATTTCATTATTTTTACAAACCGTCTTTTATGGTTTTGTTTACTTTCATCTACCACATCTGCATGACACTACTATTTATGTCCTATTAAATAAATAATGTGATTTCATGTTTATTACGTTGTATTGTACATTATTTAATGCATGAAGGTTAGTTCATGGGTGACATTGGTACAGTGGTTAGCACTGTTGCCTCACAGAAGGAAGGCTCTGGGTTTACTCTGGGAGCTCCGGCTTCCTCCCACAACTCAAAGACATGCGGATTAACTCTACATTTCCCATAGGTGTGGATGTGTGTGTGAATGGTTGTTCGTCTTTGTGTTAGCCCTGTAATGGATTGACGACCTGTCTAGGGTGTACTCCGCCTCTCACCCAAAGTCACCTGGGATTGGCTCCAGCTTCCCCATGACCCTGACAGATGAACCATGGATGTTCATTCATTCACTCATTCATTTTTAATCTTGTGGTGGATCTGGAGTCTCTGAGGCTCCAAGGAACACACCTTGAACAGGAGACCAGGCCATTGCAAGGCACATTCTCACCCAAACCTAGGGACAACTCATTACACAGACATCTGAAAAGTGAATAAACACCTCTCATTACACTGTTTTATCTATGGGGACACCACTTGGTGCTTCAAACTTGTTAAGAACTTATTATTTTTCATTTCAGGAATCAACAGCTTCCCGCTCAGGTTGGCCTGGACCCTCTGACAGGTGTCTATGGACTGTTCAGCAGATTGTTGAAAAAATCCCCACTGTAAGGCCGCTGATGTTGCAGAGCAACTTCAATTGAGTCGGACTACTTCTGCGAGGCATCTCCATCAACTTGGCTTCTATGCTAAAAGGAAGTTTCTAGAAGAAAATCTTTCCAAACTGATGGTGTTTGTTTACTTTTGAAATGTTTGTGTATAATCCCATTCATCTACCTGCGTGTTTTTGTGAGGTGGGAACAACCCAGAGTAACCCAATAGACAGTAACCCAAGCTCAGGAAAGAACTGGGGACCCTGGAGCTGCAAGGTGGCAACTCTACCCACTTTATTCTGGTTAGGGTCATGGTGGTTCCCAAGTCTGTCCCAGGAAGGTTATAAGATTAGAATAGGTGGGAGATTTCACCCTAAAAAGGACACCACACACATGCACATTCACACACCATTAGCAACTAATTTAGCGTAGATAATTCAGCAGCCTGAATGTTTTTCGATGATAGGAGAAACCAGAAAATCAGGGAGAAACACAAATGAACATGGGGGAAGCATGCAAAACTCTGAACAGACAGTATTCTGAGCTCAGGACTGAACCTGGGACCTTGCAGCTGTGAGGTGGTAACACTACCCACTAGAATTTAGAAATATCCCCCTGATGAGGCAAACGAGTAAATGTAGGATGTTCAGGGATTTTATAAACATGGTCAACTGAACAAATTCTAACAGCTACATCATAAGGTGCATGACAGTAACAGACTACTATTTATTACACCTGCTTATACGCAGACATCTCAAAAATAAATAGACACCCCGCATTACACCGGGTTTTTATGTGGACGCCACCTGGGGCTTAAAATTTTTCATTTGGGATTATAGTATGCATATGTCCATTGCGATTAGCCATGTCATTAATGCTTGAAGCAAAAGTTGTCTGATTTTCATAGAGGGTGTATCGTGGGTCAGTCTGACGGTGGACTTAGCCAGCGTATGATTGCACAAAACCTTGGGATTCCTCTTGCCACAGTCAACAGAGTGATTGTACAATTCAAAAGCAAAGGAAAGGAATCAACAGCATCCCGCTCGGGTCGACCTGAACCCTCTGACAGCTGTCATCGGACTGTCAAGCAGGATGTATAGCCACTGATGTTGCAGAGCAACTTCAAGTGACTCGGAGTACTTCTGTGAGGTATCTGCCTCGATTTGGCTACTACGGCAGAGCAGCTAGAAGGACGTTTCTAGAAATAAATTTTTCAAAAACGATGATGTCGATTTACTTTTGAGATGTCGGTATACATCTTCCATAAGCTGAGATGAAAACTGGTTTGATGCAAAACAGTACACAAGAGAGAATATGCATCAGTCTATAGCACCTGATTTATTTTTACAAATCCTCACAGAGCACCTCAGTCTTTTCCACACACGTGCATTCTTACAGCCGGTCAGGCATGCGGAAAATGGGCTTAGGGAACCCATTCGTGTGTCGCCTGCTTCCTCAGCCTGTTCAGACAGAGCCTGTCGATAACTAATCCTAACCTTTTCCCATCCGCAAAATTGAAAATAAGAATAAAATAAAATAGATGGTGGGTGTTATCAAGGGCAGTGCGGATAGGCTGGAGGAAATTGTGTCACTAATGGATTTAGTGCTGGAAAGGTGGAAATAAATATGATGGCCCTTGCTTGGGGTAGCCCTTTCAGTTTTGCAAGAGATTCTTCCACCCACAAGGTGTCATTCTTTCTGCTGGCATCACCCACACCCACCCACATATGAGGGATAACATCCCAGGAGCATCCTTGTGAGCCTTGGAGGAAGGTGTAGATGAGAAGATGCAATGGTACGAATGCTGGAAAGGACAACCTAAGCTGAAGCGAATGTTTATCTACCCACGTCTAGTCTTCCAACTCACTGGTTCGTTCAGGGCTTGCGGGAATGGAGTTGATATCGGAGTGCCGGTTTACCTGTGGCCTTTTCTCTCTCCGCTTCACAGCAGCCATACCTGTTAGAGCTGGAAATTACCTTCTCCCAGGGTCTCCACGCATCCGAAACATGCTGCATATATTTGGATACCATTAGTCCTGGAATTCCCATGGATAAAACACTGCCTAGGCATGAAACAAAACTGGCTCAGAAGGCAGATTCTATGTAGGTTAATAAAGAGATGATAAAACTAAACTGATTTTTAAAAAAAAGAATAATCCAAACAGCCCAAGTTAATTTATTCAAGCTGAAATTTTCTGCTACCCCAGGCTAGAGTGAGCTGCTCTTCTGATAAACACACTGCTCTCCATTTCTGCACAATTCCCTTGAAGTTTATTTATGCACCACAACAACACCCCAATATTATAATCGCGCCAGCTGATAGGATAATATTTGCATGTCTTAGAGGAAAAAATAGCAAGACTTTCCCTGAAACAAAAGTGAAAAGAATCCATTTTAAAAATGCTTGAGATAATATTTGAACCAGAGTTACAGTACCTGATGATACACACACACACACACACACATATATATATATATATATTATAAACAATTAGAGCATCAATCAATAACCTGATTAAATGATAACCATTGGTAATTAGAAATGGAAATAATATACCTGATGTTTTATTGTACTGAAATAAAGGTGCTTGGGGACTGCTAGTACAGTGGGGTGACAATGCTCCAGGGTCCCGGGTTCAATCCTGAGCTCGGGTTACTGTACGCGTTTCCTCTGGGTTCTCTAGTTTTCTCCCACCTTGCAAAAACATGCAGGGAAGGGAACTGGCTCGGCTCCTAGTTGTGAATGATTATGTAAATGTGTGTGTGTGTGTGGTATCTGGTGGACTGGCATCCCATCTAGTTGTATTCCTGCCTCATGCCTAGTATTTCCAGGATAGGCTCTGGCTCCACCAGGAAAAAGCAGTTACTGACGTTAAGGCAGGAATCAATGACTGTACTTGTTCAATGTGATTATTATATATTCCAGGAAATAGAATTGCTTTAAAAATGGCCATACAGACAACACTGCTAATAGTTAAGCATGTCTAAGGCCAATTTGTCCTGACCTATATATAAAGCAACCAATGCTATATCAGACTGGTTGGGAATGAATATGAAAGGGAACCATCTGTAGTGCAAGCGACAGATCAAATGCTCAAAAAATGATCAGTTAAAATGCAGAGTTCTTAGATACTGAATCAGCTTGTAGATATGCAGTGTGACAGGGTCATCTGATCTCGCTCAGCGACAACATGCTCCGAGCAGCTTCCTAGATCAATCGGCTCCCTGATCAAACCAAGCTGTATTTCCATCCGTCTCAAAAATGCCTCCGTTGAAAATGAGTCTTATTTAAAATGGCAGGCAATTGGCCATCGTCATCCTCTTATGTTTTAACAAGTAAATAAGAACGAATATAGAGTTTGAACTGAGACATGAGCATGGTCAGGGAGTATAAGGCAGATATAGTGGATGTCCTGCCAGATGCCACTAGAGGGGGTTTTTGTATCCAGCTGATAAGGCTGAGTCCAGCTCTAATCCTTCAGAAGACTGTTTATTTTTTAATTTTTTTTGGCGGGGGGACGGACGGGACGGACGGGACAGACGACAACTGTAAGCTCAGAACTTCAGTCATCCTCCTCTGCTCAATTTTTGACCTGATTGCATTGCAGGCACTTAGTGGTGCATGTGGGAGAAAGACCGAAAGCAAAGTCCACTTTTATTTTATGATATCTATCGGCGTGTTTCCCATACCCTGTTTTCAAATCTCATTCGAACTCGTAGGGAATGCCTCTTCAGTGCAGACACATATGCAAGCACATATTTCGCAAACACACATTGTCACAAGCCATTAGTTACTCAGTGTGTGATGAGACTACACCAGCTTAAAAAACCAACAAGCCAGCATGCTAGGCTGTTAAAAGATGCATCCAGGCTCCATGCTGAAAACTCTAACCAACCATCGTACTCCATAGCACACTGGCATCTCTCACAGGACCTGACAAGCCTTATTTTCTCCACTCTGGGTCATTTGGCATTGCCCTCTAGTGGTTATCTGTCCTTTATGCAGCCACTTTCCAGCAACAGACAGAAACTGTGCCTCCAGGCATCCACAGCTTGCTTAATTAATATGAGTAATTATTTGCTTATGCAGACAGAGTGGACGTTTTGTCCACAATCGTCACTTTTAAAAGGAACAGCTTGTCCCTGTGGATGGCAAAATGTACCAAGAAGTGGGGGAAAAAAAGATGTAGAGAAGGGTGGGGGAGGAGAATGGATATACATCGAGTTATTTTTTTGCTCACAAGTCCAAGTCAAGGGTCAAGTCTTTGGGCCCAAGTTTCTGTCAAGTGCTGCATTCCATCAGGTCTGCTTACAGGCATCTGTGACCATATGTATGCGTAAAATTATGAAGAGAGATACTAAAGATATTAAGGGAGGGAATGACATTGAGCTTGTCAGCTATTTCCTTAATGTTAATGTGAGAAAACATTTTCAAAAAATAAAGCAAAAGTTTTTAGTTTGAACAATATTTTAAAAAAAAAAAGAAAAAAATCACCAACACAGACCATAAATGTGGATGGAAAGTGACCTGATCGAGTGTATGGCTGTGACCCACCAGTTTACAGCTTACACTGATCTTTGACCCACCTTTGGTTATCTTATCATAAATGTAATTCAGTTAATTGACTCTTGTAAGTGTATAGCAATACATTTACACATCCAGGAAATCGGCAAGAACCATTGAATACGGGCTAAAGTGTGTAGGGAAAAAAACAGCGTGGCGTACTGAATTCGAAAAATACTCAGTGACAGGGTGATACAGCAGTGATTAACAGTCTGTCATTCAGCAGCTTCTTTTTTAAAATCGATTTTTTTTTTTTTGGTTAATTAGATATAAAAGCTTGTCATGTTACCAAAAAACCCAAGTCCTCCATCCGAAACGTACGGTGTAACTGTAACAGCTTCACTTCCAGCTTCATGTACTCTGCTAACACTGGAGACTCCTTCCAAAAAATGATAAATAAATGTCTAATTACAGAATAAAAGTCACTAAGTCAACAGTTTGGCTTTAATGTCTCAGGCATGATGTTATTGAAGATTAACTGCCACCTTCTGGCCCGTCAGAATTAGGAAATCAGTAGCACTGTGGTATAAAAAAAAATGTTTTATGTATGATGTAGATTTACAAATCAATTCTTGTTAAAGCCTAATTTTTACGTACTATATTCAAATGAGCTATTTTTGTGGTTGACGAAAGAGTATGTTTGTATCCATGTGTGTGTGTGGTTTTTTTTTTATTATTGTAGTATCAGTAGGCATGTCATGTGTGTGCACACAAGGCATGAAACAGGAGTGTGTGATGGAACGTGAGCAAGCGGGGGAAATATTTAGAGGAGTGCAAATGTCTAAATCGTATAAAGATCACTGCTCTAATAATATGTAAATATATTTCCTATAAAAGAGCTTTATGTCTTATGTACTTGACAGTGTAGTGAAGATGTGCCTCCCTCCCACACACACCTATAGCAACTCTGCCTCAAACACAATGAAAAATGTTTTCCATTTTGCCACCTGCATCAAGGATGAAGTCTCCAAAATACCTCAAATCTGTCCATCTGTCAAAGTGTCACTGCCTATGAATCATCAGGTGTCTTTAGAGCAGTGGAGTAAGACAACTAACCCTCTCGAAAATGCAAAAGCAGACCTCGAAAAATGGAATTTGATGGAAGGCATACTGAGAACAGCACACAGCAAGGCATCCTGGCAGAACGGCTTGGGTGTATATACAGACTAAAGTTATCTTCAGAGGCACAGGCGATCAGCTCTGAAAGGAAGATTTTCCACAGCTGTGATTCTTAACCCATTAAAGTCCAAACATTTTATTCAGTTATTCACTTTAAAGCATTTCACTCAGTAACGTATATGAATTATTCAGGACTTTACAGTAAAAAGTATGTAGACAAGAGAACGAGAATGTATTCTCAGCCGCTTCAGTAGGAACACCTGTATGCCTGCTCGTTCGTGCTACTGTCCAATCAGACAATGCAATGTATAAAATCATATACATCAAGGTCATGAACTTGATTTATTGTTGATGTTCACATCAAGAATCAGAATGGGGGGAAATGTTATCACAGTGACTTTGTTGGTGCCACATGAGTTAGTAGATCATTTGTGACCCGTGCTGGCATGATGAGTTGGAATGAGGAAATGTTCAAAAGTGAGTTATTGTTACTTCCACATTGTCCATCTAAAGACCTTGAAAATGAGGCCTGGTTTGTGTTTGTTGAAATCAGACAAAAAATGACCGAGTTACATCCAACTGAAGTCAACCACATCTAATGGGGTTTGGAAACTCGCTTTCCATCGGTTCATAAAAGCGTCATCGGGAATTCCACGTGTATTATCAGGAAG
>JAQMCW010000001.1:11818892-11832167 GCA_030068335.1 Chrysichthys cranchii
TTTATAAACCATTTCCACTCTCTTATTAACCTTTCCCACACTCTTATAAAAACGTCCTATGCTCTTAAACACTTTCTGCACTCTTAAACCTACATGATTTTATCAACATATAAAATTCTACATGGTTATTGTATGCCGGTGTTTATGGCTGTCGTAGCCAATCCTAGCGCTCCCTCGCGGTCACCTGACTGGTCCGCCTGCCAAGCGGAAGTGGCGTAAACTGCGTTTTCATTGTGTATTCATCTGCTGATGAAATGCATACTGTATTTTATTTCGATTTAATATTCTTTTAATATGTCTGAAATAACATTTTTTAAAATATTTTTTATATTCCAGAGTCCCGCAAAATAAAAAAAATCCGCGATTCAAAATTGATGCACTGAACCCACAAGAGGTGAACCGCGATATTGCGGGGGATTTCTGTACATCCAACTACAAAGTTTGCCATGCAGCCAAGCTAGCAAAAGAAGAAACCCCTCATGATAGTCACTAAGGATAATCACATCTCAGAAGCAGATTTTCACACGAGCAGTAACTTATGCTGAAGGTGTGCAGTTTTGCCACTTAATTATTTGCATTCATAGGCCATGAGGAGGATGCCTGGTTGTTGAATACTAATTGCTGCCAGGATTAAACTAAGCTCTATAGCCATCTCATCTGAGTGGCACTGGCCGATGTCACATATTCCAAAAAAGTGTAGTGTCTCGTGCTGAATAAGGGATTTTAATTAGTAAAGAAGACCGCAGTCTAAAATGACCAATCCCCAGGCTTATGTCCTGAGTTTCTACTTGAGACCTGAGAACATTTTTATACAAATCATATTCCTTAGATGTGAGTAATAAGGAAGTGGGAGAGAAGTGAATAAAAATTAACTGTTATGGCTTGAAGCAAGTTCATGTCCGATGGACCACAAAATGTGTTCATCAGACACAGCATGCTAAAGCACAGTTTCATATGTCTGAACCATGTCGAAGGTTGCTCAGTATAAATGTATTTCAGGCAAATTATAGGGATCGGCTAGTTTATTTATTTATTTATTTTTTAACAATAATCAAAAACATTTTAAAAAAAAAAAGTTTATACCCAACGTTCACCCTTGCATCTGTGGATTTTCCCGTCTGGTTAGTGTATGCTTATATCTAAGAATCATAAAAAAAACTGTCCTGTACTCATCCATAATATACTCGTTGTTGGATTCATCTACACCTGCATACAGTCCTGATTTATGATCTCACTATCCGGCGTCCCCCAGAAGAAGATGGAATCCCATTTGAGTCTGGTCTGGTCAACAGAAGATTTCTTCATGTTGTCTCATGGAGTTTTCCCTTGACAGTGTTTTTTTTTTCCTCCGGCTCTCTGTAAAGCTACTTTTTTTTTATGTCTGTTGTCTACTGAAATGAAGTAATAACAAATATTGTGATATGAAATGATGTGATATGCTATTACAGGGCATCTGATCAAGAAACAGACCTGTATATAAATCTGTTCGTGAGCAATAGTTATACACTTGTAGTGTGCATGTGTCACTGTGTGTCCTCATATGATGTATTTGAAGAGTCTCCTTATGTGTTCAGAGTCATAGTCAAGCTGCAAGGTGTGTGTGTGTGTGTGTGTGTGTGTGTGTGTGTGTGTGGAAATTAAAATGCCAACTCCACATCTGTTTGAGTGCTTCGGCACCATAGCTCATTCTAGATATGTTCATCTGTTAAAGTGGCACGGAGTGACATCCTCAAGGAGCCGTTATGTCCTGTGGAGAAGCATGAATATAAACGAGGAGCTGCCTGAGGAGAAGAAGGAGGAGCAGGAGGGAGGGAAAGAAAGAGAGAGAGACCACTGTTCTTCAGTGGGACTCCAACCTCCTAAAAATGGCTCCTCTTAGATCGACTGGCACGTTTCCTTAAATTACCCACAATCACAAGAGAGGGGCAATTTGCAAATTTGAGGAGCTAAAATTTGCATGTCACACAAGGGGAGGGATAGGCGTCTTTTCTTCTTCTTTTTTTTTTTTGATCCACGGGTCCTGGAGAGGTAAAGAAATACAGATGGTTTTGGCTTCTGTGCTCTGTACTGCGTGTATGTAAGTGAAAGGTTCGAGACGAAGCAAAAGGGAGAAAACACCTGAGTGGCGGGCCTACATTTACCTTGTAAGTAATAAGATTCACTCAGTAGTGCTCATAAATCTCGGAACATAAAGTGTATTCAGTGTACATGTAATATCCTGGAAAGTCATATACTGTACTGCACTTTCTGACCAGAGTTTAACAGCACTAACTACTAAAGATCCTAACTTTTCCTTTTTGCAAATGCTACGTTATGAATGCACATACAGATGAAAAAAAAAACCCGCATTACAATCCCATGCATCTCTATCTTTCGAAGTATCTTCAGATTTTCTAGGATGACAATCACTAGATTTTTGCATTAGCATCTATTTTTGCACTAGCACCGGTTACATCAATAGGCTCTTAATCAGGATAGGATGCATTGCCAGGAACAAGACAGGCTAATACTGTCAAAATTTTATGATGACTTAGTAAGGCAATATACTAAATATTGAAACTCGAAAAGTTTCTGAGCTCCAGGATCCCAGAGATGCAGGGGTTGGCACTGACATCTCATAGCTCCACGTTTCAATCCTGAGCTCAGCTTACAGTCTGTGCAAAGTTTTTCCATCTTCTCCTTGTTTGTGTTTCCTCACACTTCCCAAAAGCATGCTGGGAGGTGTACTGGCTACACTTTATTGCCCTTGGTGTGTGTCGACTGTTACTTCAGTAAGCGCTTCCTAAAGATGAACGAATGATTAAAAATCAGATCCTATATCCCACGTTGTGAAATATAAATATTTATATCCCTCCATTTCTTCAGAAGAAAAAAAAACCTCACTGTCTATTTCTGTACTGCTCTAAACGCATCCTGCTGTGTGTAAAGGCCATTTTTAATTCTCCTACATCAAGCTCTGCATGGCTGTGAATCAGGTTACTGTACTCAGATTTGTGGCATAATGGTAATATACCCTGTATTATTTCATAACTCACACAGAAATCACACCAATTTGTCTTCACTAAAACAGTGCACTCAGTCTCTTACCAGTTTACAAACTCTCTTTTCTCCTTTAACTTTTTTTTCTATAGGCAGACAGACTAGTGGGTGGCACAGTGGCACAGCAGGTAGTGTTGCTGCCTCACAGCTTCAGGGACCCCAGTTCGATCCTGAGCTCTGGTTAATGTCTGTGTGGGGTTTCTAATGTTCTCCGCTTTCCTCCTACTATACAAAAATATGTCGCTTGGTGGATTGGCTAAGATAAATTGCAATAAATAAGTGTGAATGCGTGTGTGCATGGTGCCTCACAACTGACTGGTGACACATCCTGGGAATCTGGATGATGCTCCTGATCCACTGTGACGCCGAGCAGTGTAACGGAGTTACTGAAAGTGAAGGAGTGCATGGAGATACACTGGTGTGAGACCTGGTGCCCATGTGTACAACACCGGTGATGCATTTTGGAACAAAGGTACATACACAGTATAATTAATTTAAAGGGAAGACATGCTACTTTGCTTCTAACGCTGTGCACAGCCATGTTGACTTGATGTTACTCTGTAAGCAGGGAACCTGCAGTTGAAAAGACCACCACGTTGTGATTTAAGTGATTGGCACACATGACACACACTGCAGCACAGCATAGCATGACACAGTGAAATTAATTCTCTGCATTTAACCCATTCACTCTTGTGAAGCAGGGGGCAGCCGAACAACGCAGCACCCAGGGAGCAGTGCTTGGGGACAGTACCTTGCTCAGGGTCCTCAAAGCTCCTTGTCAGTCCCACAACCTTCCAATTGAAAGGCCAATGCCTTGACCACGAGGCTACCACTGCCCCATTGCATTGATGAGGAATTTCAAGCCGAGTCAGCATTTTCCTTTTGTTTTTACTTGTAGGAACTTGGGAATTACAGGTTGCGTCGTGGAGTTCGAGAATAACGCAGTAATGCAGCAAAAATTCTGCTTTAATGTGTAAACAAGGAGTATTGGTGCTCTTCATTATCATTTTTAGTGGTTTTTGCTGCCCAAGGGCCAATGACTCTGACACCTGAGGTTTTAGCTGTCTGGTTTTCCCTGTATCCCAAAACATAAATCTCAGCCGTGCACTCTGACTGTCACAAGTTTGGTGCTGTGCGGATGGCAGGAGAGAAGTGAGGGGAGGTCAGGAGAGAATAGAGCCTGGCTGCAGCTGTTTGTTGATTGGGTGCGAGTCATACATCACTGCTCTCTCCTTTAGCAAAGCACACTCCCTTCTCTGCCATCTCATTTCTCTACATCCGCTCTCAGCCCTCAACTCTCAGCTCTTCCCCATGTCAAAAAGGTGTTTCTCAGATGCTTCAACATGTCAGCAGATCCAAAACCGGCAAGGACGCTGATGGGATGCAATCGCGAAGGCCACTCCTCATACCAGTCACCGAAGAATAATGGATGATGACAGCGATCAGAATTAGCATCTAGTCCTTTAAGTGTAAACAGCACATACGTGCACAACCAAACATGACGCACAGAATTTCAAAGCTCGGTGGAATTATTGGAGAGAAACCTGGGCTCAGATTCTCATGTGGAATGTTGCTGGGTAAGTTGGTCACCTGTAAAGTAATGCATGTTGACAAAGACATGAGCCCAAGCCCCGATGATGCTATAATCTGTGTACAACCCTGAGCATGGGGAGACAAGACAGCCAAGTTAATCATGTCTACGGAGTCTGCCCAATCACTGGCAGGTGCTTTAATCAAATTATGACCTTGTAAAGCGTGTACTTGTCATTTGCGGCCCAAGAGTCCTCACTAATGACTAATTAAGTTCATCGCCTGTTTCTTAAGTTACACCCATAACTACACTTAATGTAATGAAATAAACACCAAAACACAGCACCGGTGAAATTCTTAGGAGACATCAATCACAGTCGATAAATTGTAATGTTTTCTTCCTTTACTGTTTGAGAACACATAATAAAAACCTGCACATTAATTACTAATTAGCCTGTGGCTACTTTATCACAGCACAAAAAAAAAAAGAGTCATAGCCTGACCGTCATAAGCCTTCAATGTTTTATATATCAGAAATTAGCAGGCAAAGAAAAGGACAAAAGTATTTTGTCAAAATTAAGCCGTATACCATCATCTCTATTCATTCATCAGGATCACTAACGAGACACAATGAAGGACTGCATGTTTGTCTCCATGTTCATTTAGGTGAATGCTATTATTCCCTTTGAGGTTTATTCAGAGTTAAACTTGGTGTGAGGATGTAATATCAAAAGTGCGCACACTGGTCTTCAGATATCAGATGCAACTACACAGAGCGCTCCTTCGGATTGTGTGAAGCAGAGGACATCAGAGACACAACATCTTAACCCCTTTAGTGGGCGAAGAACCATACTTGTTAACGTCAGACATCCAAAATGGCTCCCCATGCCTCTCCGTGAGGCTGTAGATCCACATGTACAGTGGTACGTTAACTTACGAGCGACCGAATGTGAGTAGCAGGGTTGGTGCTGAGAAGAATAAGAGGCCACTTACCTTAGATTCACGCTCAAGGTGTGCGCATCACGGACTTGTGCAAGGAGTAAGGGTGGAGTAATTCTACCATTAAGTTAAGTTTAGCGCTAAAGTGTAGCATAAGTTTAGCGATGCATAAAGTGTAAAATAAATTTAGCAATGTTTTGTAAGCGTATAGCAAGGGTTCAGTTGGTGATAGAGGATGACGTACGTCATGTAAACAAACCTCCTCCGACAATCTCTTCCAGAGGAAACCTTCACCACCAACGTCCATCCCAGACCTCACTGCTCCGCCTCCGTCATCGCTTCTTGTGATCCTCAAGGTAAAGTTCACCTAATAAAACCAGTTTATTTCTTTACATTCACTTTTATTATGTTTTATTATTGTGTTATACATTATTTGTTATTTATATAATACATTTCTCTTATTTAAAAACACGTAACAAAAGAAATCGGTGTGTTTTGTTGGAGGTTTGGAACGAATTATTAGTAATTTCAATCATTTTAATGGGGAAATTCAATTTGTCTTATGACACTTTTGACATACGACCTCGTTCCTGGAACGAATTAATGTCATATGTCAAGGTACCACTGTATTAGATTATGGATACATTAACCTTTAAGTGATGGAGAGCTTTTCTTTAGAAAAGTACATCAAATTAACAATATTGGCATCATTTTATTAACCCAACAACTTGTGTCTCGTGACTGCAACAGATTATTGCACGCAATTATGTGTAGATGCACAATATTGGAAAAACATGTAATACAAAATAAGATCAACTACTATTTAATAGACTTTCGAATAATTAGGGTGGAACTGATATTTTTTTAATTGAATGACATTTACAGTGATTAATGTGAACCAAGATTATCCATCCATCCATCCATTCATCCATCCATCCATCCATCCATCATGCATACCACTGACTGTTAAGGGTTTTGGGGAAACTGAAGCCAACTCAGCTGACTTCAGGTGAGAGGTGAGAGTACACCCTGGACAAGTCACCACTCTATAGCAGGGTTAACGCAGACAGACAACCATTCACACTCGTTTACCTATGGACAATTTAGAGTAGTCAACTGACGTAACCTGCAGGTCTTGGGCTGTGGGAGAAAACCAGAGCACCCGGAGGAAACCCACACAGGCACAGGGAGAACGCGCAAACTTCACACAAAAAGGCCCCAACTGTCTGACTAGTTCAAACCCAGAGCCTTCTTGCTGTGAGATAACCATGCTAACCACTGCAAAATACAAGATGCCCATTAGATTTGTAATTGTTGTATCATATTACATTTTAAATAAAAACAAATCTGCTTTACACCACATTTATTATTCACCTATTGTTTTAAAGGTTTTTAAAGGCTTAAAAAGGTACTCATGTTTAAAGACCGTGGTCTTGACACTGTTGAATAACCCAGTCTCAGACACTTCTATTCCAGAAAAATTTTTTACTTAAGCAGCTGTGTAACCCGATTCAGAACATGAGGAAATATTTCCCCATGTAAATGTTGATGTAAATTATGAACCAACTCTGAATACAGCCCTGTGGGAAGAAGAGTGAGTTTGGGCCACTAAGAGACATGCAGATGTGCCACTTGGCTCTGAATACCTAAACAGTTGTGGTGATTCATTAAGGTTTTTATTTTACAGACACTCTCTCTCTGGGGTATTCACACATCTGCCTGCAGTATCAGACCGACAAAGATAAGTGCAATGTAGAGAGGTCTAATAGGAGAGGATGAAAACAAAAAAGAAAAAAAGAACAAGCGTTAAGTGGGTTGAGTTCAAGCCAGAATGCCTATAATGAGAGGAAGTACGAATAAACGAAAGGGAAAAGGAAGAGCAACAAAAGAAAAAAGAAAAAAAAAGCCAAATGACTGAAGACCAGGATTAAAAATATAGTGAGAGATGAGCTACGAGTCCCTGAGCTGGCATCACAGGCACATCTGGCTCAGGAACAAAATGGCGCCTGTTTGAGGGACACATGTGGTCAGACCAAATGCTTCATCCAGCTCTTCTGCAGTTGCGGTCTCAATGCAACAGAGCTCAACTGAGCCTAGTTTCATTGAAGCAGTGTGCAAATTAAGCAAATCTGCGAAATGTTATTGTTCAGATTTCACATGTGGATTGTAACTTTATTTCTCTCAGCAACAAAACACCAATCGCACTCTAATTAACGAGAACCTCGTCAATCCCAGCATCTGCTTAAGGCTTATTTTACACTGCACATTTTTCACCAGGACTTCACCGTTTGCTTTGAGGTCCATATGCTCCAAATGTTTAAGTGGCAAACAGGGAGCAGAATATTAGCGGGGCAGTTGTAGTTTAAAAGCATGACATAAATCATACAATTCCATAGGCACTGTAATGCAAAGTAACGTGTACTTTTATTCACAGCTCACTTTTACCTGTAGATAATCTATTAAAGACACCGCTACATGTGGCCTATTGCCTCCGAACACGGTATCTGATTGAGACCCCTTGTTAGTCTGGCTAATGTAATGAAGATTCGGGCGAGACGTTGCGTTCATGCTCGCTGCTGCGGCTCTCCTGTTTGTTGTGGCGTTTTCTCTGGTTCTTTATCTAGCATGATGAATGAGGGCATGCAGCATCCCAAATGAAGATATCCAGCCCCCACTGCCACTGTAATGAAGCACTTCAAAATAATGTGGCCAGCCCCAATGGAGGTTGCACTAAATTTGATCTCATTCAATTTTGTTAAACTATCTGCCAAGCATGCAAGGACAATGGCTTTCTTGTATAAATCACAGTCTTAAAGGGCACCTAGGGGTTGTCCCTGGGGGGAAATAAATAAATAAGTCTAGATAAATAAAAAGGGAGGGAAAACGGCATGAAAACGCGCTAGAATGTTCAATAAGCAGCGCAAAGGAGGTCGGGCATATACTAATTGGTTGATAAGTACTTAATTAAATATATGTTAAAGCTGTTTAAACAATCATAGTAATTTTGTTAATTAAAAAAAGTAAACATGGAGACAGATAGGCTCTACATAACCGTAGAGTCGTATGGCTATCCTGAAGTGGTTGTTAGCATAAAAAAAAGAAGAAGAGAAAAATCACTCAGTATTCTCCTCCTGTCCTACACAATGCACGCCATTGTGATAATCCACCTCAGACTAATAACATGAGGTATGCGTGCAGAATGCTAAATGGAGATTAACAGACTGAGTGCCGAATGCAGGCTGTATGCAGAAGCAATGTGCATGTTATAATAAAGCGTGAATGCCTTGGGTGCTTCATTACTTTGGAAAGTGGACAAGATTGACTTATATAATTAACACTTTCATCATGGATACAGCAACTTCAGCCAGGTCAAATTGCCCATTTAAGATGATTGTCTCAAAGGACTTTTCCGGAGACCTAAGGGAGCAGCCTCACGATTTAGCATGATCAGAATAAAAAAAATTTACTAGCTTTAATTAAAAAAAAAGGCATGAAAATGTGGCATCTCCCATCTGTTTGAAATATACAAGCAGGTTTTTTTTGTTTTGTTTTGGTTTTGTTTTTGTTTTTTTTGGTTTAAGGAAAAGCCACAGAGCGTCGAAAAGCAAGCTTGTGGTAAATCTGAAAACAAAATGATTACATATTTTGGAACAATCTGCAGGTCCTGCAGCCCTAATCAATCTGTCGATAGACCCTTTAGTGTGCAGGTGCACAGTTACAGATGGTTTTATGAAGATCCATTAAAAATAATTTAGCTCATCGCTAGGCACAGGAGGGGCTCGTAGGCTAAGACCAGAGCTTCCAACACTAGCTGCTCTCCCCCCACAGTGCCAAGAGCCATCACTATGGGAACCCAGGAACTGGGTTGGCTCAGACAAGGTAGACAGTTTCATATGTATGGGTTTGTAGACAGCAGGGGTACTTGATAACTACTGCAGCAGTTAGTCCCAAAATCATGCTAGTCATATGATGAAACCTGTACCATTTACCAGGCTTCCTCACCCAGTCCATATCTCACTGAATAAAAAAAAAACAGCAGTGAATATAATACTACAAATGAAATTGATCCAGTGAGTTATTTATAAACGCATAAGACATATTTACGCCCCACCACCACCACCACTACACACACAAACGGATCAAAAACATTGACGTCATTACAACAGTACCCGTCAACGGATGGGATACATTAGCCAGCAACTGAGCAGTCAGTTCTCCAAGTTGATGTGTTGAAAGCAGGAACAATGTATAAAGTGTAAGGAGCTGAGTGACTGACAATGGCCAAATTGTGATGACTTGGCAACTGGGTCAGAGCATCTCCAGAACAGCAGATCTTATGAAGTGTTCCCGGTATGCAGTGGTTAGTACCTAGCAAAAGTGGTCAAAGGAAGGACAACCAGTGAACCATCAAGAGGGTCAAAGGCAGCCAAGGTTCAGTGATGCATGTGGTGAGCCATGACAGAAAGCGATCAGAACACACCGTACATTGCAGCTTGCCATGCAGCCACAGACCAGTCAGAGTGCCCGTGCTGACTGCATACCTTCACAGGTTCAGTGGGTCAGAGTTACATCACAAGGAGGACTTGCACAATATTAGACAGATGGTTTTAAGGTTATGGCTGATTCGTGTACACATGGTCTACGCACAAATGTTAAAACACATCTTGACTTAGCAATCTTTTACCACTCTTTCTTCAAAAAATACTCTAGAGCTCTCAAATTATGAGAGCTTTTCTTGTGCACATCTCACTTCAGGTAATAATGCCATACATGCACTATGCTGCCCTTAGTCACAATCCAAAGGCTTGGGTTCTTTTCTCAGTGATGGTTTTATTGTGAAACACACACTAGAACAAAACAAGACAAAAAACACAAAACAAGCAATCATACACTCACATGCACAGAACACTTTAGCGATCAAAAAATCATGATTACACAAAATCAATCTACACACCACTTTTGCCTGCTTAATTTCCTTCGTAAAGTAACGTACATCTCCTGAACAAAGGCCTTGAACTTGCATGGACATCACTCACTCGCTTTCTTTTACAAACATTTTAAACAGGAAGTGACATGGCATGCAAGACGGAAGCATCCCAAAAGATATCCAAACCTTCAATAAACGCGTATAAGAAACTACAATATATAGGTATGGATCATAAACACTATACAAGATTTAATGATAGTTATTATATTACGTTAGTCAAAGTTTACTGAAATAAATATGCAAATTAGCCCGCAATGCCGCACAGTGACGGAAACACAGAACCCTTTGCGATTGCAAATACCCATACACACACAAACCCACACACAGCTTTAGAAGTCCTGATCTAAACCCTTAGTGTGGGAACGGTATTAGAAATACAACAACATTTGGCCTCATGTAGCGTTTTTTCTAGTAAAGTTGTATGTAAATGTTTTCGTAAGCCAAATTGAACTGTCGACAAAACACTGATTTTCCGTATACTCACATGAGTAGGATGACGAATGCTAATCACCTGTAAAGCTGAAAAGCATCTTTACAGTACAGTGGGAATAATCGTGGACACCTGAAAACGAAATATGACTGCCAAGTGGTGAAAGAAGCCTAGCTAAACATGCAAACTAAACTAGCAAAGCAGATCAGCCATTACGTTACAGGCATGCGACCACAGACACAGGCCAACTCTTCCTCTTTTTATAGGATGCAATATCTTCTCTCTACATGGTCTTATTCGTCTTAATTCATTTTCAGTTTGTTCTTGCTTTCTTTCTTTCATGTCATTAATACACAATGACAGAGTGCCACAAACTTTTCATTACATTTATCTGTGCAAATGAAATCAATATGCTATTTAATCAGCATACCCTGTATAGAAACTTTCACTCATGCCAATTTTACACTCAGTCAAAGTTTAGAGTAGTGAGTCTTCTGCTGGGGTGGCATGGTGGTGTAGTAGTTAGCAACGTCATGTCACAGCAAGAAAGTCCTGGGTTCAACCTGGTGCCTTTCAGAGTGGAGTTTGCATGCTCTCCCCATGTCTGTGTGGGTTTCCTCCGGGTACTCCGGTTTCCTCTCACAGTCCAAAGACATGCAAAGAGGAGATTAGGCTAATCGGCTACTCCAAATTGCCTGTAGGTGTGAATGAGTGTGTGAATGGTTGTCTGTCTGTATGTGTTGCCCTGCGGTAGACTGGCGACTTGCCCAGAGTGTACCCCACCTCTCACCCAAAGTCAGCTGGGATTGGCTTCAGCTTCTCCCCTGTCATCCTGAACACGATTAAGCAGCAGAAGATGAGTGCAAGTGAGTCTTCTGCTGTGTAAACTCCTTCAAACGCATTAGCCCTTATACATTAGGAACGTTTTCATGGATTTTTAAAAATACCAATTTGTGTGTAAAAGCTGCTACAACAGATTTAAAAATACAATAGAACAGTTTTGTCTGATGTTGGCACACTGACTGACTTTCTATGTAACAGTAATGTAATGGGTCTCATACTGTACTCTCTCAAATGTGAACTCTTAGGAAGGATATGCCTTAGAAGCATTCAAAAATGCCCTGGAAGGCTCCTCAACTCAAACTGAATTACTCTTGCTGCCTGCTCCTGTTTGTTGCGATCAGTGGATGTCCATATAACCCTCATCTTCCTTTAATTGGTTGCAAAGCCTTGTTTGTGGTTTTGTAGCATTAAGTCATGTTTCCTCGAAGTTTCTTCCCTACTGTGTCCTGTTTGTGTGTTGACCTTCTACAGTAAGTGCGTCTGTGTGATTAGGAGAATGAATTTTCCTGGTATTGCTTTGTGTATTGGATTTATGAGCCTGTCTGACTGCAACACTGATGCTTTGTGGAAAAGCTAGAATAATTAGCATTTCTACCCCATAGCCTCTGGTGCCCCATTGTTCGATGACTTCACTTATCTTTGCCGACTTCAATCTTTTGATACTAATATCAAACTTTAAGTGAAGCCTTCATACATAGCAGAGAACTAATGACTTTATTGGCGCTCCGAATTCTGTTCAACTGAAATGCACCATTTTAGATTTGATTATACACAGGAGACTAAGCTTTTATCCATTGCTAATACTAGTGCTAATCTGAACAGGGCAAGTAATTTTTGGTGTAATTGTGTTCCAGATAGCATGTAAGCAGGTGAAATGGGGTACTGACACCTGCGAGTTCATCCTTCCCCCAAATCCACATTCATCCAGATTAGTGCACTGCAACAACAGATGCTGCCAGGCACACTAAACCAGGCGTGCTGAATTCCAATAATTAATCTCCTATTACTTTCCATCCTGTCAGTTATCACACTAAAATATCATTCTCCAAGGACTAGGTGTAAGCTGGGATGTACTTAAGCCTGTAAATGAAAATATAAGAATCTAGCTAGAACAGCACGGGATTGCTTTAAACTCATGACATATTTCCTTATGGGACTTGGATGTATGCGTGTTATACATTTTGTAAATACCAAATAAGGTCAGAGTAAGGGGCATGGCATGAGGTCTTATGATTTATACCACTGAGTATGCTCTATATATTCGTCCACAGTGACATTTTACACACTGCCACGTCACATACAGCAGTGGCTTTTCCATAGGGGCATACAGTATTTCACAAAAGTGAGTACACCCCTCACATTTTTGTAAATATTTGATTATATTTTTTAATGGGACCACACTGAAGATATGACACTTTGGTTTAATGTAAAGTACAACCCCGATTCCAAAAAAGTTGGGACAAAGTACAAATTGTAAATAAAAACGGAATGCAATGATTTACAAATC
>JAQMCW010000001.1:11865161-11875726 GCA_030068335.1 Chrysichthys cranchii
CCCCCCCCGCATGTAACTTAATGTCATACTGATCTTGCCTTGGTTGAACATCTCAGCAGCTGGCAGAAGACAGACGTCTGCTGGGGAAGTGAGCTGTTCGGACTTGACCTTGCCTTACTCGACTTTCCCTCCGTTTTTACACCCCTTCTTTCCTCAACCACATAGGGAGCCAAAGCATGAAAAATACATGCTGGATGTACAGCATCAAAATCCCACCGGGAGCTTTAAAGCCACCGAACCGCTACTATGCTGATTTTCTACTATGCTGAGTACCTTATTGCACGCCGCCCCGCTACACTATTGGTAACTGTGTACCTTTTAGTCTTCAAGACCCCCTATAGTGAGAAGACATGAAGCGGCACGGTCAAGTCCCTGATTCAAAACGAGAGTGCCTGCTGAACTCAATATATCCGTTTCAATGGATATAGCAAAAACATCCTCTGATGTTAAGACATCACTCAACTTATTTGTTTTCCAGCTTTTCTTTTGTGCAGTGAAAGGCAGCCCTTTGTCAATCGTGAATTCTGGTACTAATGGATGGCTGAAGCCAAGCAGGCATACTTACCCAAGTCTGTGTAATTGGATTTGCAGAACTGCTTTTGTCCACCGAAGCAGAGCTCGAACTGAGGCTCTTTCGGCCTGCGCAAGGTGTGTCCATTCTCAAGGGCAGCGAAGGCATCACAAGTGTAGCGGTAGGTGATAAAGCCAAAATTGTCCCTGGGTCGGGAACACAACATGAAGCATGAAGTACACCGAAGACAACGGGACCCAGGAGCACTATGACACACTATATAAATGCAAAAATATAATCGATACAATTGAGAGGTTGCTCATTTATTCCTGGTTTTCGATGTCCAAGGAGTATTGCCCTATTTCTATTCGAGCCAGTCTATTTTCGTCTAATACAGCTCATTTTTTAAATTCAGCACTGGGATTTATGCGTGTCCTCTTATTCAACTGCCAGTGGGAACAAATATATAATTAAAATATTTTTTTTGGACTAAAAATAGACTTAATTGACTTCTTGTGTCACATGACAAACAGTGTGATATGACATAAAGATCACATATCACGATACTTGAAGGCACGTATAGGATATTCGATGCGTATCCTGATTCTGCAAGCAAACTGCCAACAAAACAAAATCAGCAGCTGTCCGGGTTTGTACCGGTTATTAAAAAGATACCACAAACCCCCATATCTCAGAAAAGTATATACTGACATAATATTCTACGGTATTTATATTATATTATTATATTGCCTGACCCTCGTGTACACACACACACAACACACACACAGAAACTTGCTGAAACCCATACCCATTATGTCTCAAGTTGATGACACACTCCTCGATCTCGCCGAAAACTTCAAAGCGGCGCTTGAGTTCGGAGCGGGTGCTGTCAGCCCGGAGACGTCCGACGTACAAAACCCGCCTCTCCTCCTGGTCATTAAAGGCAAGACAGAGATGGGGATTAAAGAAGTATAGCGACTCAGTCTTTTCTCTCCTTCTGCCCTTTACTTTCACTGCATGACTGCAATTAACATTAAACACTGTGAGAAAGCCAAGAACAGCACAGGGAGAGACACTGGATGACTCCACATTGCTTTTTCCTCATTCTTTCATCTTATGGGTGTACGCAGCACTGCTAAAGCCTTTATTCTTACCTAATGTGGGAGTTAGTTGGAGCTTTCAACAGGCCACTCATGTAGAATGGTCCAGTTCATGGCAACCAAGGATTGCCCATAGACGCATCATTCAAAGATTATAGCCTTTCACTCCGTACAGTATGTACAGTGCTGCTGTGTCCCATTTAAGCAATAATGATGACTGGTGTATTTCATTCAGAGAACTTTATTCTAATCTGGTCTCCATGCCTGAAAACACAAATGAATCTTCGGTGTTTTGATGCAGACCACAGTTCTGCTTTTGTCACGGCGTGTTGTAACTAGGTTACAGCGAAAGGGTACAAAATTAGCTGCGGAACAACAGAAATTGTATGTACGCACTGGATCTAAGAGCACCTCCACGGTCATGTCATATTCTCACACCTGCTGTAACTTGCACATGTAAATAAACTTACTGGTCATAAAGTAATAGTAGACCATGGCACTTTACTGTACTGTCCTCCGATTAGACAAAGACATCACAAATGAACCAGATTTGTTTCCAGTTCCATTTCCAGCCCCTCCCTCCTCCACACCAGCACATTAGTATAGCAGACAAACGTGTTTGCTGAATTGGTGGTTTAGTTGCTGACAGCTGATAAATGCAGCAAGGTTTTAAAGATGACACCTTGAGGCTGATGATTCGTATAAATCTCTCACATGCCTTGGCCCCCCCAAATCTTTCCTGACAGCTCGGTTCACGCTACCCATAATTGTCTTTCTGCCACTAAAGCAGGAGAAAAAGCCAAACGGAGAGAGACCAAGTCACACGTGCATCACTCGATGTGTGAATTTGTCAGTAAAGGGCAGCTGGAGACCTGTCTCATTTCACAAACTGGTCAGGAACGGAAAAAAATAAATCGAAAGAATCGTGATTAAGGGAATTATATTTAAAACAGATAGCTTCCCCGAATCCAAATTTGTTGACTCATATTTCCATAGCGTTGATTTCTTTTTTTAACACGATTATTTTTTCCCCCTACTGCCTTTGTCGATAACATTTAGCCTGTGGTGTGATTAATAGCATCCGACACCATTCAGAGACTTCACAAAGATGGTAAAAATACACAACTTGGGGATGAAGAGGAAATGTGTGGAGCCTGTATGATTCAGAATTCTAGCTCGGCATGAACTCCCTTACTGGGAGACAGCAGGGAGAAGGATGTGAGCTCGGGGCAGGGAGGGAGAGACAGCTAGAATTTCTCCAAGTATGAATGAATGTGAGAATGCAGAAGAAAAGAAAAACCAGTGCAATTACTACTACTACTCGGAATAATAATAATAATAAATACAATAATAAAATGTGCTAGTAAAATGGGATGTGTTCACATACTATTGCTCTCTTTCGTTGTTTCTCCCTCTGTTCAGCCCTCTCTACCTCACGTTTCTCACAGTCCCGCTGGTACTCCTGCCTCTGCAGCTGTTCATGCTGGTATTCTTCATAGCTGTCATACCTATGTGAAAGAAGAAGAAGAAGGAAAAAAACCACGAATTTTGTCACAAATGCAATCATGCGCTTATATATTATAGCATTAGTTCCCTGGAGTGGTGTCAGGAAATGGCTAGATCACAAAGGACTGAGCTGCATTTTTTTCCTAAGAGAAGAAGACAAACAAATGCATTAATAAGATGTCTTCTCACATCTCAAAAGGTTACGGCTCTCATAGGAGGGACTCTTGAGGGAACATGTCAAGAATCGAGCAGCTGCTTCTGTCAGCACAACTTCACAAGTCATTACTTTCTGCTTAGTTTGAGCTTTGTGTCAAAAAAGTGGAACTTTTTGATCTGCAAAGGGCTGACGCCCTTTGCAAAAAAAAAAAAAAAAATCAAAATCTTCACAATAAGGTTACAATACAAACAATGTGAGATATTTACCTGGGCCTCTGACCGAGACCAGAGTCAGACTGAGGACTTCTAATGGTTCTGGATTTGAAAGTGCTCTTATCAACAGTATGATGAGTCCTGCAAATAGAGGAGAAAGAAACATTCCATTTTTAATGTAAAAGCAATACCTCAGTTTTCATGGGTGATCGGAAATTGCATTTAAAATATACTGGCATGTCCTGAAAATTGCTTCCATAACAGAGATCTGAAATGCAGGTGATCCATTTAAGGACACATTTCATCAAACAAATTGGCATGTCATTAATGCTTGCGAAAACACGACTGCGCACTGTACAATCTTGGAAATGACTGGAAGAAGTGTCATTTTGAGAAGCTGTCTTATTCTTGACTTACTCTTTTAACTCTTTTAAGTCAAAACAAGTGTAATCATGTAAGCCTTTTCTTCAAAAAAAAAAAAAAATCACACCCATTTTTCATGGTAATGCATTGCAAAATACTGGTATGTTCAAGGCCATGTGAGAAGCATAGAAATGTGTATTAAAGATACGGAAATGGGTGAATTCGGTAAGGTTATCAAATTTTTAAACCACATAATAAGTCAGCACAAAGCAATGTCTATTTCACAATGAATCACGGTGCCTTCCTGAGGTACAAGATCATGTCTGAGCTAAAGCCATGCCACTGGATAACCGATCATATTGAGAGTCTCAGGCTCACCACATGACATTCTAAAGAGGATGTTCTCCCTAAACGCTCTTTACTGAGCTATGCACAATTGCAGTCCGAGCGCAGTAGAAATCATGAAGATCCTAGCTGGTACTTACCAAGAGGGGGAGCAGTTATCTGGGGACTGGGAGCAGGAGTAAGGAGACCTGGAGAGGGATCTGTATCTGTGGCGGGAGATAGACCTGGAGCGGGATCTAGAGCATGACCCAGACTGGGAGTTGTTGAAGTGCCGTGGAGAGATCAGAGTTGAGGGTGGTGAGACCGAGCTCTGTGAAGGCAAGCTGCTGGATGGGGAACAGGGTGGTGAGCCATCAAAGAGCATCTCCAGAGGAGTCCCTTCCCAAGAGCAAAGAAGACGCTCACGACCCACTTCTAGGTCCTCAAAGTCAGGCAGGCCTGTGTCCATGTAGGCCTCAAAAGGGTAATAGTTCTCATCCCCAGAGTCACTTTCATCTAGTGGCTGGAACCCATTCTGCTCAGTCTCACTAAAAAAGGCTTGCTGGGGATTACCAAAGTGCTTATTGAGCTCTTCCCGTATCTCCTGGTCTCGCAGCAGCTTCCTGCCAGCAGAGACGCACTCTTTAGAAGTTTTGGCACCCGGTGCAGGACTGTAGTCCTGCCCCTGAGCTTCCTTGTCTGGACAAGCCTCCTGAACCATGGGGCAAAGACCCTGCAGCTGCCTTGCCAGAGAGGAAGATAAGGGACTGGTGGAAGACAAAGAGGATGTGAGATTAGAGAAGGCAGGCATGGTCGAGTCTTTAGGTTCTACATGCCGGCCCTCTACAGGCCCAGTGATCGTGGCAGCCAATGTGGCATTGTCTCGTTTTGTGCTTTCAGCCTGGCAATAATCGTGATCACCAAACACACGGGGCATGGGCCGCTTGCCCCGGCACTCTTCTAAGTTTCCCAGAGGCAGGACAGAAGATGCCTTGCTCAGCTGGGCATACAGCTCAGACTTCTCATGGCCCTTCCTGCTGGAGCTACTGAATGGAAGAGAGCTAGGGCTTCCATTGCTCAGCTTGGCCTTCTTGCTCGTCAGGGCTGAAGAAGCTGAAGACAGCTTGGTTTTGAGTGATACTTTGAAAAGGTTCTCTTGACTGGCTTTATGAGGAGGTGTGGTAGGTGGTGTCAGACCTGCGCGGAAGGAAAGAGAGAGTATTTAAACTTATAACACAGGCATATGGTCCTCACCCAAGCCATTTTACTTAAATATCGACTAAGTAACGAAACCATACAATACCCGCCAAAAGAGCACAAACCGCTACTGATTTTGAACAAGTCTCTTTCTAAGAAATGTATACATATTGCAATAAAAGGGGCAACTGAATGTGCATAAAAATGCTTCTGTTTATTAGAAACTGCTTCTTTAAGTTCACCGAGAACCATCATAAAATATCTCTACTTTCAAGAAACTCGGATGTTGATGGCTCACTGTTGTATCTCTATGAAGTCCACGCCTTTGAATGTGGACTCGAGCACGGTGGCTGCTGAGGAATGTATTATCATTCTCCTTGGCTCTGCTACCTCATCCCCCCATGGCAGTCCAAACAGATTTATGTGGCACCAGATGGCAGTTATATGAGAAATCCTGAGATGTGCCATTTTATGACATTGTTAATGCACTTGCACAAACAACTGAAGCCTCACTATACTCCCTCTTATCTCTAGTCTATGTCGTTCCTGTCTAGAAATGATCCAGATGCGTGTTTCGATATTTGTTCGGCCTTCTGTATTTGACAATACTCTCGTCTGTTATTTTCACTGGATGATTTTCTGGATTCGGAATTATCAAGATACGATCATTATATCATCGAGGCAAATTTGTGACATGACTATAAATTGGGGATAGCCACCCTTTCCATTTCAAAAGAACCTTTCTTGCGCGAGAGAACCACCATCGCGGCAAAAGAATGTGCGAAGAGTAGTAAGATAAGATTGCTTGTTGCCTTTGGACTACGTTAGAAATAAACATATCCCACTCAGTCAGTGATGAATGTAACATTAAGAATCATACAACTGTGGGTTTTGCTTTGTTTTTCCATCTGTTTCTACCCAGGCACAAAATGCACACACATCTCTGGATGAGTTATTACCTACTGCTTACATAGCTGGTCCTCATGGTAATCTAAAAAGCCAAGCAAGGAGTAACACCCTGACTGTTCTGGGTGCCATAGATACTATAATTAAGGTACCAACAGCCCACAGTAAATCTATTAGAGAGCAGGGGATTAGGAACAGTATTAAAACACCTACTCTCCGCATCCTCTGCAGGTCTTTGGCTAAAACACAGGCAGAAACTGTCACTGCTACAGAACTTCAAGAAGTCAACATGCTGATTTTTGCTGACTAGATGAGCACTGAGTTTGACTTAAATCTCTCTGCGAGACATGCTTATGGTTTATTAAATATTATCAAGCTGATGGAGCAATTATTCTTCCCATTTCTCCACATCATCTCAGCATGGAGAGTTCAAGGTAGGCCTTGGGAATGTGCAATGGGACAGAACTAATCTTTAAGTAGAAAGAAGTGGATTGAAGTTCGTGCCTTGATGACTGCTTTAATGTCATATCTAGAGTATGAGAATGTATCACTATTTAGTACTAAATTAAGCTAGGCTAGGAGAAAACCCCATGTGCAATAAACAAGCAAAAGATAACAGCTCATGATGATTTTTAAACTTAACTTCATGTGACCAAACATTTAAGCGTGATGTTATAACGTTAAAACCAGACCCATTCCCCAAGACCTTCTGAAATCCATGAGGTTTTCTCAGCCAGTGTCAACTACCAAACACAAAAATGTTACCTTGAATCTCACTGGGTAGGTCAAACCTGTGCACAGAAGCCACCATTACTCAGTGGTCTATGGTAAATGAATATCAAATGACCCATTCATTCTGACACACTGGGAGAAGTAAAGGGCAGCCATTTTGTTTTTATTGACCAGCAATGATTAATCTCTGCATGGGGGCTACTGGAATAATTACCTGCATGATTTACACCGAGAGGAAAAAGAGAAGGAAGAGCAGGAGAATTGCTGAAGCCTTGTGTTTCAGCCTCAACTAACATTCACTTCATTTGGCTTTAATTACTTTTTGCCTTTAGCTTTCACCAACACTCTTTATTAATAAATAAATAATGGACAGAGATTTTGCCAGTAGGAATACTAAAATCTCTATTCACTGACCCCATTTGGCAAATGACACCAATGCCATAAATACCGGACACGACACTGACAGTTGTGGCAGTGTCTCTAAGGCACCAATGCATGTGATGTCAGCTAATCAAATTGCATGACAAAAGAAAGAATTAAAACAAGTTTTGCTTCGATTTTGGCTGATTAGGAGGAAGAAGGTCTGGCGCTTGATTGCTGTTGGATGCTATAAGGTATTATGAGGAAAGCTTCCTTAGCCTACCTGGGGTTCCAGAGAGCTCCACACTCAATGTGCGTTCAATGGTTTTGTTCTCAAATGGAGATCCCTTGTGGTCACTGCAACACATAAAAAAATAGCAGATATAATGCCGGTGGAAGCTGCACTTTTTTAAATGATTGCGTGGTCTTACAAATGAGAATGAAATATAAAAAATTGCCTCTTTGACGTTTTAGATCGCTTTTTGGTTTGGTGTTTTAGTTCAGATTTTGTCTGCTCTATAAAAATGGTGGAAAAACTCTCACTTACTTTGGAGACTCTGGGGTCAAAGGAAGTGGCAAGGTGGTTGGTTTGGCTGCAGAACACAAAGGAGCATGGGTAATTAATTAACTAGGTCACACTGCGCCTAAAAGATATCAGGTCCACATCTACAAATAAATTTTAGATTCTGATCATTAACAGTGATGATGTGGCTTTCCCAACCCAATATAAAGCGACTAGAGTTTTTAATCCAGCCAACAGTTTCAAAGGAAGCTAACGTTTTCTAACTTGACCCCATCATTGGTTTGGTTTGTTAACTTTTTAGTTTGACTGTTCGTTTTTTTTTGTTGTTGTTGTTGTTGTTTGTTTTGTTTTTTTTTTGTTTTTTTTGAGGCAAGATGAAATGATGGCATGTGTCCAGACATTCAACCCACGTGAAAGTTCCCCCACAACACAGAAAGCAAATAAATAAATTAATTAATTAAATGAGTCAAAAATTAGTTGGAAAATAAACAACACATGTATATTACAAATGGCAATGGTGGAAACCCAACTGAGGAGTAAAATATTTGGCATGCAATTTAAACCAAAGCAGGAGAAGAAAGAAGAGTCGAGGAAGCATGTGCGGTTGCCTGAGGCTGCGACTGTCTTCGACTGCAGCTAGGGGAATGTCTCTCAATTAGATAACTATGTCAAGGCAGCCATGTTTGCCCAAGACTGCACTGAAATTGAGCATACTTTTCTTGTTCGATGCTAAATCATGGTAAACTCCAATTGCACTGGCGAAAAAGCGTTTCTAGCGCACTTATTTTGTCTGTAACCCATTTACAGTAATGCCCTTTGGAATGAATTATGCAACTGGCTGCATATTTTGTAGTGCAGGGTAAAACTAGTTTGTTAGCATCAGGATTAGTCTGTAGTCAAACTGGGAAGCAGTTAGAGGAAGAGAGGCAGAAGAGAGACAGAGGGCAGGGATGCAGCAATGATTACCTAACGGTGGTGGAACCTGGTCATCGGGGTGCCTGCGGTCTGCCTGTCTGTGTGGGTTCTGTTCTTGTATGGTGGAGGGGGTGTGCTCTGCAACTAAAGAGTCTTGGAAGAGTGGACTTGGCAAGCCCCCTGGGAATGACAGGGGGCTGCCTAAGACATCATCATGAACATCCACCCCATTTTGCCCCACTTTAATTTTAGACCCTTCTATATCCTGTTCAAATTTCATTAACAAATTTTCTAAGTCCAAGTCAACCAGGGTGAAAAGCTCAGAATCTGATGCATTTGCTTGCCTAGGGTCCTGGGAGTCCGCAATAGGGTTTAGGATCTGACGTTCCTGACTATCTTTCACTATCTGCCCATCCCACCCTTTGTCTCTAGGAGGTGGATCCTGCTCGTCTGTCTGGGACACACTGGGCATTTGCAGGTGGGCCCGATAACGGGCTGGCCTGGGTCTGGAGGTCAGCAGCTGGCTGAGCATGGGATGCTCTTGCTCTTGCCTCCTCTTCCTAATTTTTATTGTGATGTGCCTGTCAGCACGGCTGGCCCCAGCCCAGCCGCCCGCCTCAAGACAACGGCCACAGCTGCCTGCACGACCCATCTCTCTAGGCGGGAGAGAGTAAGAGTGCATGTACCTAATGAAGCGGGCGGCAGCCAGGCTGCCTGTGTCAGCACCCTGCGGTGGCCTCCCCTCTTCACTGGAGCAGGTGTGGCTACAGCCACTTCCAAAGGATGGCAAAACAGGGGTGGACTGCACCCCATGTGCACACCGCTGCCACTGCCCTGCCCCCTCACCAGCCACACTATACGCCCCAGCTGCCTGGCTCTCACCTCTCTGGGCCTGCACTGCCAGCTGCTGCTGCTGCTGCTGCTGCTGCGTTGCCAGGGAGGCAGGGGAGAGCTTCTTCTTTGAGGCGGTAGAGGAGGAACAGGAGGATAAGGAAGAGAAGGAGGAAGTGGATGAAGAAGATGGAGAGGAAGACGATGAACAGGAGGAGGTACCAGGCCCACCCCGGTCCTTGTCGCAGCCTGACCAGGTGCCCTTGGCTTCACTGGCTCTTGTCTGGAAGGCATCATCACTGGCAGTGAGGTACTTGAGCAATTCAGTGCATGGGCGTCTCACCAGCCGGTTTGGCTGGGGGCAGACCCCTCTTTGTTTGCTGTTCCAGGGGTTGTCTGTCTAAAGAATACAAGTAAGAGAGAGAGATATACACAGAAAGCACGTGGGGGGGAAAAAGAGAGAGAAAAACAGGAAGTCAGTGCGGTTGTGATGCTGTCTCTGCACACAGCAACGTGAGCATATATTGCCCATCATCTTAATTACGAGGTCTCAGAATAGCTCCTGTGAGTTCTGCTTGCTGGTTGTAGGAGGAAAACAGCTCAGTGTCCTCTGAGAGTCTGCCATGTGTAGGGCTCCAGAAACAGAGGAGTCATTAAAGAAAATTAACTCCCTCGAAGAAAGCCCTGCGAATGTATGTGGGAGGGCAACGTGTAATGTATGCAGACGACTGAGATAAAACAAGTTTAGGTCACTAATCACATTTTACAGACAATGTACCTGATACGTATGTACAGACGTGGACAAAATTGTTGGCACCCTTCCGTTAAAGATAGAAAAACCCACAATGGTCACTGAAATAACTTGAAACTGACAAACGTAGTAATAAATAATAATTTACTGAAAATGAACTAATGAAAATCAGACATT